>JANRMR010180457.1:1391-11736 GCA_025434825.1 Bergia sp. 'catenularis' | reverse complement strand
CGAGCAACCTTCAGGCCATTCGGTTCTCACTTGCATGGCCCTACCATATCGAGCAACCTTGAAGGCCATTCGGTTCTCACTTGCATGGGCCGACCATACCGATTTCGTTGTTAAAAAAGTCTCGAGTGCTATCGGGGACGTAAAACGAGTACACCCCTATGTTCCACTAAAACACGCCGAAACCATCTATAAATCACTAATACAACCTTATGATTATTGTGACATAGTATGGAGCAATTTAAACGCAACACAAGTACTAAGACTCCAGAAATTGCAAAATAGAGTTGCACAAATAATATTAAGTGCAAATTATGATGTCAGATCCTCTGATCTCCTATAATCCCAACAGTGGGAAAGTCTAAATCAAATAAGAGACAAGCATTTGGTTCTACAATGTGTAAAATCCTGCGAAATAAAACCCCGAGCTATTTACGAAGCATGTTTAGTTTTGCCAATAATGAATGCCACTTAAGGCAAAGACCAAGAACCAATTACTTGAAAAATCATTTCGGGTTTCTGGGTTGTAGAAGGTGTCCCGCACCAGCTTCGGGACCCAAACATGTCAATCAAAATTTTTAAAACAAAGTTAACGACCGTTTTTTTGTTCAATGAAAAAGCATCATACTTATTTTATTGTTTTAAATTTAACAATTGTAATTAGAAATTTTTAATTAACACCATATTTTTATTGTAAATTCATCCGCTTTCGTGGAAATCAGTTATTGTATAATTGATGAGATTCATTCATTCTCTCTCTCTCTCTCTCTCTCTCTCTCTCTCTTACTTACTTACTTACTTTCGTTCTTCTTTTTTCCTTTCTTACTTTCTTTCTTTCTTTCTTTCATTCTTTCTTTCTTCCTTATTTATTCTTTCTTGCTTACGTAAGCTTTTTTCCTAAAAAGAAATACTCCACTTACGAAAGTGAAAAAAAGATTCTCAACCCCTCGAATCATTTAAAACACAGTCAACAAAACTAGGGGTTAGAATCTAATTGTCAAAATAAAATTTTCCGATTTCGCACATCAGAGAACGACTAAGCATTTTTGTTTCGCATAAAGAGACATAGTTTTTTTTTAATTTTTGTTTGCTCATAAATGTGTCCATTCATGCATTTAATTACGCCACAAAATGCAACAGCAACATAAGATGGTCAAGTCAGCTCTTTCTGTAACAAAATGGCGTGTTGTCAGTCTGTTCTGTTGCTGATCCCCGTAAATCGCCACTGTATCAATTATCTCTTTGTGCCGCCAAGAGACACTAAGAAATGCTTTAGGCGAAATATGGTGAAAGTGAATGAATGAATTTCTCACTTTGTGTCGCTGTCGTGGTGTGCAAACTGGTGATACCTTTCGATTCTGTTCCCCATCAGCACGTGCCTCGCATCACATCTAAAGTACAACAATATCAATTTTGCCGCACTGCAAGCGGAAAATTCCTCCCTAGTTACCCAGCATGGCTCGAGACAGTTTGGCGAGGCACTACCCCCTGAGAGAAACTACTGTGAAGACTTGAATATTTCTTTTGAATTTTATAAAAACCACAGCGGTTGGAGTTCTCTTGAGTTTTTGCTTTCCAATCCAGCTGTCGAGTTTGTCTCAGTTCATAGTCGTTATCGATTGTCGCCTTTTGTCTTTGTAAAATGCTGTCGCGTGTCCGGGGCGGCGAGTGCTCGGAAGCCGGGCTCGAAGCGAGCAGCGTGAACGGATTCTTAGTTCTCAGGCAAGTAGATTAATTTTAGCTTTGAAAATGAAATAGGAGTGATATTTCACTCTCCAAAAGGAAGGATTAGAAAGATTACAACAAAGTTGTATTTTGTGTTCTCAGCTTTTTATAAAGCACTGGCACTAGTTGATTGAATTTGAGAAAAAAAAACGCGGCCCATTCTGCTTTCATTCTGTGCACGGTGAATCATCATACACAGTTAAGCTCACTATTGTGAACTATGAACTACAGTACAAACTAATTAACAGGGAAATCATTCATTATAAAAGTAGTAAGCTTTTTCAAAATTGTAAATCCTGGAAAGCATTCAATCAAGTCTTGAACATACGTTTTAAATTATCGGGCTTCACAGCTAAGCGGTTTAGTTTCAAATCCTGAAATCTGGTGAATGAAGTCCAAACGGTTTTAAAGTTTTTCAAAGTTGTCTATTATATTCAGGGTGGCACTCCGTCATAAGTTTCTGGTGAAACCAATTTCTTACGAAACAAGCCAACAATTCCATTCAATAATTATGGCTCAGCGCCATTAGACTCGTACACGAGACCACTACTGCTGACAGCTATTTGTTTTCAACTATTTTTAGTTTCACTTGGCCAAAACTGATGTATTGACTCTTGGTCCAGCAAAACTCTAAAAAAGACTGATCTCCAATTTTGGTTCTGAAACGACTATCATATCTCTATCATAGCGAGTTGTGTTTATGCGAATGATATGGCGAAAAATTTGAGTTGCCGCTCAGATCTTTCTAAAACCTGAGTGAGGGCGTACAAGGTTTTCTGTCCGCGTGATGGGGTGACAGTCATTCTTTAAGAGGATTGCATTGAAAACTGGTTCAGAATGTAATTAGAAAGTCAGATCTTTCGGCTTAACTTAGTTTACTGTTTACCGGCTTTGAATCTAATGCTATCAGCTTTATTTTGTTCTAAATGTCTAAAAATTTAAGTGTAACAATAGTTTACATCTCACACAGTTACACTGGGTTTTCATTGTTAATTGATTTACATTGTATAACTATATCAACTTTGTGTTTCGTGGTATAATACTTTCCGAGCTGACATGGAAATCAACTGTAAAGAGACTATTAAAATCAAACGTATTAAAACCTTGAATAATTTTTTGCATCTTGTTTCATCAAAGCACGACAAAGTGCGTGTTACATGGCTGCGTGGTCACCCTTCACTGTGTACAAACTTATCACCTACAATACAGATCCAGTCTAACACGAAGAACAGATTCTTAGATTACAAAGAGTTTTCGTATATCTTCCAATTTCTATTGGAAACGAATGTGGTAATATACGAAGCTTAGTCACAATTGACTTTGTAATGTTGATTAATTTCACCGAGGAAAGTTAGTAGGGGGGACTAGATCGCATTACATTATTTTAACACGAGAACATATATCTTTTTGTAAAAATCGAGAAGCTGTTGAAAAGAAATGGTTATTTTTGGCAAGATGTTTGTTGGAAATCTAGTTGAACATTATGTTGAAATTCTTACTACATGATATGAATGAAAGCGAAAATGAAATATAATATATTTTGATTGTAAATACCTACACCACTGTGCAATCACTGATAATCTTGAACATTATTTCATTAAACACATCACTTATTTTCTGTTCTGATGCGTTTAGTAATGTTTTGTTTTCTCAGCGTAAAATATTACGGACCTACAGCGTGGCAAAATGATTCTCACGGCCTGAAACGGTGTCAGTTTCTCTTAACTAACAATTAATGACAGGTTAGATCTTGGTCATCTTAGCTGCCTGTCAAACCAACTGTTATTTCATCAAGATTGTTTTCCTTTGCATCCACGAGAAATAGCACACATTCTTAAAGATGTTATTTTCACTGTCAATGATTAAACTTTACCTTATTTAACGATATATTCTATCGCATTTTTAACAGAGCGGAAAGAAGAAGATATTGTATTATCTTTAAAACTTGAAGAAAACGACAAAACATCAACAGATTTTTTACAAAGCCGCTTAGGGCAGGAACAAAACCGCAGAAGGGCAGATCAAGTAGTTCAGTGCAGTGACCACTCGGACGTCTTCAGACGTTCAGTAATCATTTGTTAATCAGAATAATCACAGCAAATTTTTGCTTTTATCGGAAACAAAACAAGATAAAAAAACCCAATTTGTTGTGAATTTAAGACAACTAAGTAACACAATTTCTGTTTTAAACAGAGGTACTGCAGCGTAAATAGAACATGGTCATCACGTATGCACATTGTCCTTGTGTTGGGGGCAGTCTTCCAAGACCTTATATGTCATATCATCTCAACAAATGTGCAAACAGGTATCAGTTCGAATGAAATTAATAGTCAGTTGTGTTGAGCAAATTGAAACACGTTACATACAGAGTCAGGTATTGTTCTTTTGGAAAGCCACAGACAAGAATTAAGAAAGGATCGAAGATTTTTTTGTGTGGCTTTATGATGTCAGTTGTATTGCGTTGTTAACTCAATAAAACAAACCGAGCGGTAAAGACATCTATAGGCGGCCTTCTTCAATGACATGTACATGCTTTCAGCTCTTTATAAGAAAAAATCTTTGTAGGAGCACTGAAACTAACATTTACCAAAAGTGTATTAAAGAACAAGTTAAAACAATCCAACTCTCAGATCGGACATTGTTTTAGAACCATACAGAAACCGTAAGAACCCGGCTCTTCCTTCTCAACCGACAGGCACAACACCTTCCTTATATAAAAATAATAACAAATTAAGAACAATTTTAGACTGAATTTGCTATCAATTTTAGATAATACAAATGCTTTACTACAAATCGATCGATTCAGACAACCTATCTTTGTTTAATACACACTTTTTTTGCTGTAAGAATTATCGAAGCTCAAATTTGCCAAAATTTAAGAATAATTTAAGAATGGAGCCCAGGCTCAATTCCATACTCGATAAACCACGATCACGTGTGCACGCAGCTGCACATTGAGCTCTCTCTGTATTAGAACATTCTGTTTGACTATATTAAAGGTCTCTATGAGAATGGTTGGTTTGTGGGAAAAATAGAGTACTACAATAAATCCTTATGCAAATATAGAGATTTGTATACTGATGGCTCAGAGGGCTACATCAGTGAGGAAGAAATCGATGGACTTGAACTGATCCTCTTAGAGTAGCTTTGGAACACTGCTTTTGTGTATTATCTCAGTTGTACCCAAATTACGGATATGTCTGATATACATGTCTTTTGCCAAGTCTCCTATTCATTGTCTTCTCAGGTTACTTTCAATAATACCATGGAAGGTCTATTTTAAGAATAATTTAAGAATATATTTAGGCTCAAATCTGAAAAATTTTAAGAATATTGAAGCTCAGTAAAAATTATGGTATTCTTATAAAAAAAAAGTGTGTATTCTTGTGGACTGATTCAGAATTGTTTTTAAAAGAAAGATATCCTGTCGCACAACAATCCTAAATGCTCTTTAGTTGTTTACAGACCTGTTTCATTTGACAATTAATTTCTAAGTTTCTATCCTTTTCTCAATATTGATAGTTATAACATTAGGGAAGAGATCCAGCACCAGAATCTTGCCAAAATCGATTCCGGTCAGAAAATGAATAATTCATGTTAGCTAGATTATCTGAAACATCTGAAATATTAACTCGAAACAACGTATTTTTATTTTTAAATATTCCAGTTATTAAAGCATGATTTTATCGCTATGGCTGAAACGTGAGAGACAAAGAGACGAAAACATTTGCCAGGGATTTAGATACCGTTAGAAATTGGAAATATGGAAAGCATTAGAACAAACCTGCAGTAAAAGCTGTTAAAGCGTCAGCGGAAAGAGCAGAATTACAACAGTTGTTTCAGCCGCGTTTTTAGGTAACTGAATGCACTATACAATCTGTTGTATTTCTCAAAATTTTTGAAAATAGATCTAGCTCTACAATGAAAAACGGTCTGTGAACTTTTTTTGAACGTTTACATTCCGGCTCAAAATGTAGTTGTTTACCTTTAAAGTTTTAACAAAAAAAAACTAAAACAAAATAGGTTAATCACTTTGTTTACGGTTGAGACTGGAGAAAAATATTTTAAATTTTAAAAATGAAACTGTAGTTTAAATAGAGAAAACAAATGTTGTGAAGTCTTCTTGTTTCCACAAGTTACTTAAAGTGACAAACAAATAGAAAGCTTGTTGAAACAAAAGAACTATTAACAATGTTTCTTTTAGCTCAAAAATTACATTAACTTATTTTTAATATTTTCTTTTTCAAAAAAGGTAATAAGTTTTGTCGTTGGTGAGTAAAGCAAGTTGAAAAACATTTATCATATTCCGGTTATTGAAACTGCGGCGTTGCCTATTTTAGCATTTTATGTTGTCATGGACAGTGTCTCTGATAAGGCTCAGTTCTCTATACAAAACACAGGAAGCGGCTTTCACTAAAAGTTATCTGTATTCAGACATTTTTACTAGTTTGTTCGACCGAGTCGGATGGTTTTTATACAGCAAACAATACACCGGATCACAGCCCTTTTTGCCATCAATTCAAAACGTTCTTCCGTTACTAAATAAAAGCCAAACCAGATGTTTGAAACATTATTTTGTAAGAGTTTTAAGTTCACCTTGTTTTGTTTTGAAGAACAAATAGGTTGCTTGTTCAGTTTTGGATTTCATTAAGATTGTCATAACAGTTCGTTTTTCGTTTCTTCAAAGCAAGATATTTCACTTTCATTTATGGGTAATGTATGATCCACACGGGCGTGCAACAAATTTCTCACTTGTAGGCCAGCTCTATACTTCCGATGAAAAAGTCTCCGGAGTGTTTTACTAGGACTAAAGGTTTAATCCTAGACAAATTTAAGCCTGTTAAGCTAACGGCTCAAACCATTTCAAATGTTCTTAGACGTTTTAGACTTTAGACGGCTGTTTCTGAATAAATTTCTAGGGATAATATTTGAAATATTTAAGAAAGCTAACGCCGAAACGATGAGACTCGTGGATTGCCGACTTTCCAAATGATAAATGTTTGGATTTGTGCATCTGGATTATGCATTTATTTGGTGGGGAAAACAATTATAAATTATACACGTTGTTAGAGGAAATATCAAACCTTTTGTAGAATAGTTAAACAGGAAAATACTGCAATTCGAAAGTATTCAAGTGTTTTTAGCGCAGACAGTCCGACTCTTTAAACCGGAAATTAGCATCATTTAGTCGGTTGTTTGGAATTCAATATAGCATTATGAAAACAATTCAAAAACAAAAGATTAAGATATAAAGATTTTGAGGAGTTCTAAGCCGGTTTGCGATGGATCTCTATTCCCGCAACTTCCCGTCTCCTTTATGAAGAGTTACAAGTGAATAACTAAAATACTTTCTTTCTTTCTTTCTTTTTAAAAACAATTGTCAAGTTCGAGTCTTGCCTTTGTTTATTCACGTCACTATCAATATTTACACCAAGTCAAAAGGTTTACAAATACCTTAGAAAAATGTTTATTCTGAGTCCAATCACGAAAAAGATACACACTTAGGTTTTATATATAGACTGATAGCCATGACTTTAAAATGACTCTCTCGCCCAAAGTTTTTAGCTGAATGTTTTCCTAGCTATAAAAATGGTTCCCAAGAACGTGCTGCTTTTTGAACCACAAAATTATTAACATCGAGATAAATGGCCTTGTCTCATTGTTGGACCCATATGACAGAGTAATACAGGTAGCGAGTCAGCTTCATCTGTAACAGCTTAAACTAGAGGTCATTTCCTAACCAGTTACACTGTACCAGCTCGTTTTCCTTTAAGTTTAACGATTGAGCCTTCAGTGGTCTAACGTTTAGCGGTAAATACTGATATTTAGCGTTGACGAAATAAAATGAAGCGGCATCGGATTTAAAGTTGCAAGTTCAGTAAGGACTCAGAAAGGGAGTTCTTACTTTTTCTATAAAAGCAAAAATATTCTAAACGACTAAAGCAAATAGTCTGTACAAGTTCTACGTTTTAAGACAAAATATCTGTTTCACAGATGCTCTTTTTTGCTTTAGGTTTCATTAAAGGTTAAAAACAAGTCGTAGTTATACTAAAAACAATCAAGACAAACTCTTTTAACGAGTTTTTAGATCAAACGTTGCTTAAACCTCATAAGTCAAATGAATCGCAGACTGTTTGAAGTAGCTCACAAGAACATGATAGTAACTGTAACGAAAATATTTAGACATAAGTCATTTACACATTAGTCTGTTCAGCTTGGCTGTTTCTTGTCTTTCTCGCACAGAAGGCTGACAATGCTAAAAGGATGAGAGTTGATAAGGCTTTGTATTTTTTCTTCGGCATTACCTTTAAATTTCTGTTTAGTGTTTATGTTCGGCCAGTAGGCTTCACTTCTTTCGTTTCTGTTTGTTTCGGATGAGATCTGCCTTGCCGCTTGTGGAGCGTTGGTTTCACTTTGGATGTCTTCTGCTTCACTTCTGTGGTCGGCGTTTCCCAGCACGTTGTCTTTTTGTGTAGAAAAGTCTTCGTTTACACTTTCATCATACGGTCTTTGCCTTCGTCTTCTTCGCCTGAAATTCCCGTCTTCAAACATATTTTTGTAAGAGGGGTCGAGGGTCCAGTAGCACCCTTTACCCGGATCCGATCGCTCGCGTGCTATCTTCACGAAGCATTTATTAAGGGAGAGATTATGCCGAATGCTGTTCTGCCAACCGCGCTTGTTCAAGCGATAGTAGGGAAAATTCTCCATGATAAACTGGTAGATTCCGCTGAGGGTGATTTTCTGGTTCGCAGCCTCTTTGATGGCCATGGAGATGAGCGCAACGTACGAGAAGGGAGGTTTGGGGAGTGGTTCGTGCTCTTGGCCTGGGTAGAGAAAGCCCGGTCCGTGATAACCTGCAAAGGCCGAATTCCACTGGTACAGCTGATAATAAGATGGGTGTAGATGATAACTCGGCTGGTGAAAGTGGGTTTGGCAATAATACGGCGAATAGTGGCACTGACGGGACGAGTACATTGTCTAACGATCTCTGCTATGATTCTATGGTTTTGCCGTGCCGGCCTGACTCACAATGGCTTAGTTCTATTGCAATCTAATCATGAAGACACGAACACCTTCGTGTAGACGGAAAAATTGAAGGATAAACTGCAGCCGAGATTGGTTCGTGTTAACGGTCTCCGATGGGGCTAAACTAGTAGTGAGACGGTACCTTCTGTATGATGTTTTTCCTTAGGTTGCCCCTCTTAAAGTGCCGACAACGACCTTCCAGTAGCCGAAACGGACTTCGCACGTTAAAAGGTTAAAATCAACTGGGAGCTTTTGCCTCAAGAAAAATCTTGATATAATCTTCTGGTGTATGCATGGACCACCAGCACTGTTTGCATTATAATGCGTCTTCAGTTATGTCAAGTTATTTGTTTATTAAATAACCAATAAAGGTCAGCGAAGGCCCACATTGGACAAGTACCACTGCACAATGATTAGTAAAGGCTTTTATCGCGTTACTGATTACTTAGCTCAATCGGCACCTTTCACGTCTTAAGAATCGAGCATTTATGGAAAGCTGATTATCTCACTGCCGGGAGCCATAATAAATATTTACACAAAAGTTTTAGTGGCATGATTCTCCAACGGCAAAAACATAATCGTTTCATTGTTCTCTTTGATTGAAATGCGACCTAGTGTCCGAAAAACACAAACGGTTAACGCAGGCGTATAGAAAACCGAGGGGCACAAAACGGATACAAACAAGATGGTTTGACTTTTCCCTGTGGTATTTTTATTCACAAGAGATCATCTGCGGATGTACCAGTCGTGTGCCGGTGCTGTGAAGAAAAAGCTTATACAGATTTGCGAACTGTCCTGCTTTAATTCACAGATCCTTCCCGTACGCCCACTCTTCTCCGTGATGAAGTCACAGTTTGCCCTGCCGAAAAGAACCCAACTTATTGAATAACCGCTGCAACGTTAATTGATTAATGAAAAGTCAACCATTCTGTTATTTACAAGAGAAGAATTGCCTATGAAAGGCGGGCGTGGGTTAACAAGTTGACTTGACTTCATGTTGTTAACCGCTTGCTTGACAATCGATCTTGGAGGCTTCTCGTGTAGCCCCAAAATAGTTGCACATTATTTTGAATCTTTGCAAGAGGCAAGCGTATCGTGAAATTAAATGGAAGAACTTGTGTTGTAGGAAATATCCAGCAGGGTTGTTGATGTTTTGAACGTTATTCTTGCCCATAAGGCTGATGAAAAAGGAAAGGTTGCACGTGCCTTGTAGTTGCGTAACGCCCGATCACAGTGCTGTGCACGCGACAACTTTTTATTCCCCCATACCGTTATAAGCCAACTCCTTCGTTGATCTAAATCTCCAGTCATGTCCATCAGGGTTCAAACAAATACTTTACATCTAAGTTCCGTGACTTTTCCATGACTTTCCAAGACCTTATTTTACAAAACCCAACAATTCATAATAATAATAATAATAATAATAATAATGAAGCTGTTTCCCATGATCTTACGAAATAAGTTTACTTCCCAAATCTAATTTGCCATGAATTTTCATGACCAACTTCGATTTTCCAGGCCTGGATTTTGAAACGTTTTAAAGTCCACGGCTATCCAGATTTTCCATGACTTGTACAATGCCCTGTCCACGATTCTT
>JANRMR010180424.1:0-11739 GCA_025434825.1 Bergia sp. 'catenularis' | reverse complement strand
GCTATCTGGGACTTAACTCGTGTCAAATGCCCGGGGGTTGCCCGGGGGGGGGGAGGGGCACTCTTGGATTTGACTCACACATTACACATAAACGAATGAGCTCTGGCATGTAAACAGCTTTGGGTTAGCTAATTACTTTCCATAACAAAATATAAAGTTTTAATTATTAAATGTTGCTATGGCAACAGTCGCTTTAGATAAGTAAAAGAAACATGTATTTATAGTTTCAAATAAGAAAATAATCAAGGATTAAAGAGAAAAGAAGATATCAGAACAAATTTTATTATAAAATATCCGTTTTTCAATTCAAACCTAAATTTGCATAATTAATTTTGCATAAAATATAAGTGATGGCGTCATCCAGTTAATGTCAAAAGATGTGTTCATAATCGGGCTTCAGGTACTGCAAGTTTCATTTTAATTCCATTATAGCTGCGAATTTTAGATTAAAAAAAACTCTAGGGGGGGTAATTCGGCCCCCCCTCCCCCCCCCCCTTCTCTGGACGTTCGAGGGTTAATAATTAGTCCACGAACGCGCCTTCCGTTGGTTATATATTACCTTATACCCAGCAAGCTTGAGTGGAATTATTTTATTAAATACAAAACACTGAATCAGCTCAAGCTTTCAAGATAAATGTATATCCTTTTTTAATATTAAAAACAAAATAATAAACAGCCTGGAACTGAAAAACTGGTTTACTTCCGCTTTTTGAAACAACATCTAGCAACTTCGCGAATCGCAAAGGCATAAGTGAAACCACTGTCGAACTGGAAAAAAAATGTTTTCAAAACATTAAAGCCTTTAACTAATTGAGATCCAACAAAGCTTTGCTTTTAAAAAATCTAACAAAAAATGAATGAATTGGACGAAACAGTTTTGACCTGGACTTTAAATGTAGCCGAGAGAGGAACAAGTTTGTTTGCTGACATGACTTGTGTGATGTGACAGTGAAATGAAGCACCAATTGAAAATTGGATATTTTGAAAGCTAAAAAATTGTCTCATATACACTAGCTTTTTTCTTTGTAATTTTTTGATTTTTGCTTCTCCTTTTTACAATTTGTTAACAACTTGATACATTTACAAGCGCGGGACGCATACAAAGTGAGAAAACCAATAAATAACAGTACACAAAAAAAAAAGTCAAAGAGAAAAATAATAGAAACAAAACGCAGAATCACAAAGAAAGCAGAAACAAAAACAAAAATAAGAAATAATGAAACTCGTTTCAGTTGAGAGTAAAAGTTGCAGATTGAAATACTATACTAATAATATATATTATTTATGGTGAGCGTTTGCTAAACATCCTGTACAAAAGGGATGAAATTTTCCCCATTTTTTGTAATGGTACTCTAACTTTTTATTTTCTTTTGCAATTAGAGACTGTATAATATATTGTTTTGGTTCGTCTGTAGAAATGTTTTACAGAATAAGATTGAGTTGTTTAGTTTGGAGTAATAAATGTAATATTTGCCATTTAGGATGATCATTTATCATGACCGTTCGTTTTACTTTGTCTTTTCCCTTCCAAAGGAATCCAGAAATGATATTTATTTATTTCAAAAACTCCCTCACACGGAAGAACAACAGTACGATATAATATTTTAGGGACAGCGAAAGCTTTTATTAATTACTTGAACTTTTCCTATTAGCGTCAGTCCTCTCCAATTACAACTATTTAAACAATGCTTAACTGATTTAATCATTGAGTCAAAATTTAGTTTTTTAAACATATTTTCATTGTAGGTGAAGTGTATTCCTAATACTTTTACTGTCGCCTTAATCTCTTGGATCTCTATCTCTTCTGCCAACCCTTCAGTTGCTTTTTGTCCCAAACGGAATATTTCAGTTTTGTCTCGATTTATTTTTAGGCCAGAAAAAAGCCCAAAATAATCCAATAATCTTCGGCGTGTATCGGGCGTGATACGACTGTTTGTTTTTCACAAAGCAGGTTAGATCGTCCGCAAATGCCACTATTTTTATTTCATTTTTCCCAATTCTTATGCCGTTAATGTCCTGGTTCTCTCGCATTTTTATTGCGAGGATTTCTAAACAAATGATAAATAAATATGGTGAGAGTAAATCACCCTGACGTACTCCTCTGTTTAGCCCAAAGTAACCAGTCGAGAATCCATTGTTTATCACGCTACTCGATACATTTTTGTAAAACATTTTGATCCACGATATAAATGATGATCCAAAGTTGAACGCTTTCAAGACCTTTATAAGAAAATCCCATCGTACAGAGTCAAAATCTTTTTGAAGAATCAATTGTAATCAACAAACCAGAAAGATTTTTGGCTTTACTAAAGTCTAAAACATCTTCTATTGTTCTGACGACGTCAAAAATAGTTCTTCCTTTCACATAAGAGTGATCGTAATGAATAATACTGGGAAATGTTTTCTCAAGTCGCTTTGCTATGGCTTTTGAGCCAATCTTAACGTCAACATTTATCAATGATGTTGGTCTCCATTTTTTCATCGTCCTTCTATCTCTGTTTTCCTTTTCCAACAATACATGATGATCAAGACCTGCTTTTGTGTTGTTGACAGTTCTCTATGTTTATAAGAATAGTTTAAGCAATCCACCAGCATCTTTCCAATATGATCCCAAATTCCACTGTTAAGCCGTCGTTTCCAGGGGTTCTGCTATTTCTAAATGAAGATAACACATTTAAAAATTCGGTAACTGGTAGCTCTCCTTCACAAAGGTTTTTCATGGAATTTGACAGTTTCGGAATTTTAGGACTGTTTAAAAAAGAACATGATAATTCATCTACTAGGACATCTGATTTGCCATCGTAGAGGTTGGAGTAGAACGATTTGATTTCATTCAAAATAGTCTTTGGATTTGTAGTCGTGACCTCATTTTGCAATAGCAGTTTTCTTACTGAAGTTTTCTTTTTCCTAGAATTTTCAAGATTTAAGAAATACTTATTATTTTTTTCACCTTTTTCACACCAAGTTGCTCTGGAGCGGATGAAAGATCCTTTTACTATGTAATCTATTCTTTCTCATATTTAGCTTTAGTCTCTTCTAGAATCTGTAAGTTTTCTACAGTGGGTCAGTGAGATTGAACAAAACTCTTCGTCTTTTTTAAGTTTTTGCTCAATTTTTTTGTAATTTTTCTCTTTTAGTTCTACCTACTTCTTTGCTATATTTTATGGTAAACTGTCGAATTTTGTACTTTAACCAATCCCAACGAACTCGTATATCATTTATTTCACTCACTTCTACGAGCCATTCTGAGAAATTGTTGACTATTTGGTCAATGAATTTGTCGTCATTTAGCAAACTGTTGTTAAATTTCCGAAAAGAGGGACTCTTTCTTGTTCACTCAAGCTGTTCATCTCTAGGGTGATTGCTGAGTGATCAGTTTTGATAACAGTAACGATATTAGTGTTGTCGACATCATCTTGAAAAGAATTGCTTGTTAACCAAAAATCCAGACGGCGCTGGATTAGTGGTTGTTTTTGTCTACACGTAAATCTTTTAACGTCGGGATTTCTAATTCGCCGAATGTCAGTCAGTTCGCGTTCCAACATAATGTCTTCTACTATTTTCACCGAACTTTTATACGCAGGGTTTCCGCCCGAGCAGTCTAACTTTTGGTCTAGCGTCAGATTAAAATCGCCTCCGATAATGATCTTGTAGTCTTCTCCATTGTCTCTCTCCTCAATTAACTTTAACAATTTTTAAGGAATAGGTTTTGCTCAGTTATCTTGTTTGGGGCATAAATATTAACATATAAAATTAGTGTGTCCTGAAATAATGCTTCCATGCAAATGAACCTTCCCTCTTCATCGGCTTGCAAGGGTTTTAGTTTAAAATCTAAAAACTCGCGAACAAGTTCAGCAACTCCGCAGCTGTGACCAGATCCGTGTGAAAAAAACATGTCACCATGCCATAGTTTTTCCATTGATTTTCAACTTCCCCTGTGCTGTATGCTTCTTGTAGAAAACATAAATCAACTTTTTGTTTTTCCAGCCAACTAAAAATTGCTTTTCGTTTTTCAAAGGTGCGAACTCCCCAAACATTCAATGATAATATTTTAAACTGAACATTAAGCCTATTTATTAAGTGTCAAATTTCCAACAACGAGTTGAGCAAGACGTTAGCCGACGCTCTCGGAGAGTCGCAATGATTTGTCAACCTACAAGCTAAATAACTATACCCGCTAATAGTAAATGAACAACGAAACAAGCAATGACAACACTCACAACGCATAACCAACCACACATACAAAACAAAACGCCTATATAACAATAACTATTATAATCAAAGCTTATCAAAACCGTAGCCAGAATAAAATCTGTTACGCTACGTCTGCCTGAGCCTTGCATCTCGGAGTTCTGATTTAATTAAATGTCCCAAGAGTACTCGCACTATAGAAACATTATTTTAACGTGAATTATTAAAATCTAACAAAAATAGAAATTTTAGATTTTTTTCGGAAACAAAAAAGACAGTGTATTTTGAATGCTAGAAGAACTCATACACACACCCACCCACCCACACACGCACACACACACACACAGACAAAACCGACTGAAATTTTCTAAACTATATTCTATCCAAGAGGAACCCGTAATATAACTATCAACCTACCTTACGTAACGCCCGTCAATAATGAGCCCGTATGGTAAGAGCTGTTCTTTGAAACAGTAAAGGGTTGAAAAGATTGGCAAAAATTTGCAATAAAAAAACCAGTTCGGTCGCATATGGTCAATCTATGGTATATGAGCTGGTATATAGTCAGTAGCAAACCAATCAGACTGCTAGAGATCCATTATTTAGTGTTTTATATTTAATAATAAACAATATCGTTGTTTGATTTTGCTTTCTTTCGAAAATGCCCGCCAGCTGGCGTAAAATAAATCTTTACACCATCAGAGCAAATTAGAAAATCGTAGATTGTATAGTCGAAGAAATCGCGGTAGGTTAATGGGGTCGAATCGAGTTGTAGTAACTATAACATGCTGTCAGTCAATTAAGAAAGGAATTATCTTCCAAATGATTTATTTGAATTAGTAAGTCATAAATTACTAACTAATATACACATGTAACACGTGCAACATAAAATTTCATTTATTGTTTCTATTAATTATTACTATTATTAGAATAACTATAATGATGATAATAGTAATATAGTAGTTTTGTTATCATTATATATTGCTATTATTATTATTACTAATACTATTCATTAACTAAACAAACGCGACAAAAACGTACTACAATGTACTACAATGTACGGGTTAAAACGTCACTTAGAAGCTATTTCAATAGTTTGAAAGGTCAACGGGTAAACCATAGTACAAGCGCTTGCAAATCCTGAAAAAAGCGCTACAAATTTTTTAATTAGTGTTGATTGTGGTGTGTGTTGTTTTTAATTTTTCAGTTTGTGTTCGGGGCCAGAGTAGCGGAAAGGTGGACAATATAAGAGTACAAGTATATGTATCTCGCCTAAAAGGAAACGATTCTGTGACTTGTGGATCCGAAGGAAATCCCTGTTACACGCTGCTTTACTGCGTACAGCGTATCGAAGGAAGTATTGTTTACATTCATATCGACGGAAGGGGGACAGACAGGTATCCCTATTTCTGGCCGAGCTCTCCAAAAGGTGTATACAAAAATTTTACCTTGGAGGCATTTCATGCTGTTGCTCACATTACAGGCGGAACTCCAATCAGAATCTATGCACCAGAAAATGAAACTGGTAACATCATGGCAATGTCTGGATTAGTGTTTCACGGCACAGAGTTAGAGCTATTCTATTATTCAGACGTTCTTATACATCACTGCAAATTTGTTGATAGTCAGAATTCAATAACTATCATTTACCTGCCTTTAGGGGAAACATTCGTGTCCGTAAAACATACAACCTTTATAAACAACTCGAGGTGCGTATCGGTCTCACCGCTTAAAACCAAGAAGATAGCTCTCTCTCTATTTACTATTGATATACAAGATACCAATTTTACAAAAAATGGATTTCATGGAAAGAAGAAAGACGGAAATAGTGCTATTACACTTTTAAAATCAAGCGCATTCTACGAAAGAGTTTCAATGAAGGTTCGCGATGTACATTCTAGCAGAAATGTTGGACCCTTGGTGATGTTAGGTTATGTTAATAATTGGAAGCTGAAAACTGGGAGCAAATACAGGCACCAACCGTACAAGTTTTTCACGATGCTCTTTATCTTCAATTGTATGTTTACAGATAACCTTTCGCCGCTGGGAGTGCTCGTTTTGATGCAAAATGACTTTGAAAGAGGGCTTCTAAATATTACCAATACCTCATTCTTGTCAAACGCGGTAGGCGTTAGAGTTTCAGACAGTTTTAGGATATTATGCATCAACGTTACAATGAATTTTACCTCAAGTAAAGGAATAATACTACAAAACTCACCCAAACTACCTAAGCATTTTCGAGCCTACCCTAACCAAACTCAAATGCATATTGTTTTGATCGGTTGTACATTTGGCAGTAACTTGATCAGCTTGTCTGTTAAAAACACCAAGCAAAGCAAGCATATATATATCCGAATCCAAGACACAATCTTTTACGGAAATATTCCATCAAATAATTGGGACAGCACAATCGACATACGTTCAAAAGGAGTAAAGTCATCTCCTTCAGCTTCTCACAGAGAAAATTTCTCTCCCAGGGTCCTGGTTCACTTTAAGCGAGTTAAAATTGAAAATAACAGAGGAAAGATTCTTTACTTGTCTTTCTTGACTTCTACAAACATTACGATAAAAGTTGTCGACTCAGAATTCAGTTACAATCATAACTACAAACGTTTTAGTATAAAGGGCCCTGTTATGTATATCCGCACCTCTGTAGACAAAAGTCTTCCTTCAACTTGCAGAAACAATCCGGTACATCCAAAAGAGGAGTTGAATACTTACACAAATTCGACCGATTTAGCACTTCACCCACGAAAGATACAATCTTCTCAAGAATGCAATCAATTCGAGGTCAGCCGCCAACTGAGCAATATTGAGAAGTGCTCCCAGAACCGTTTTCCGTCAAGGGGTCACCACAGCCAAACAGTGTTTGAAAATACTCGATTTCGAAACAATATTGGGTTTGGTGGAACCGTAATGTTGAGAAGTAGTGAAGCGATCTTCATAAATTGCTCCTTCCGGGATAACATACCAATAGCGTACGGAGGTACGATCACTGTCGCCGAAGGAAGTGGAAGCCTTGGAGTGTATAACTCCACATTCCTTACGAGAAAAGTAAACCAGGTTAATTTTCAAGACTTGAAACAAGAAAGAGACTGCTTTATCTCTTTTCGAAGCGGAGCAGCTCTTTTCATCCATAATACTTCATTTGTTACGGACAAAAGCCATGAAATGCAACCAGTCTTTGAAACTATAAGACGTGGATTTGTAAGTATTGATGAATTCTCGTCCTTTGAATGTCCAGTTGGAAAAGAATTAAGAATTGAAACTTTTAACAACGTTGTAAACAGTATTTACAAAACTGCCCACTGTATTATCGACCTAAACGCAACAACCTTGCATTGCCAGCAATGTGCCCGAAACTGGTACAGCTTGCGGAGAGGACGCTCAAAAGGATTTGCTGTTGATAATGCATCATCCTGCTTGCCTTGTCCATATGGAGCAGACTGCTTCAACAAGATAACGGCACGATCGAATTTCTGGGGATACTATGCTTCAGGTAGTCCTTCAGTATTGAAGTTTGTTCCATGTCCTCACAGTTACTGTCACGGGTCTCACCGTAAGTACAACAGTTGCTATGGCAACAGACAAGGATGGTTATGTGGTCAGTGTAAGCAAGGTTACACGGAGGATCTCTTTTCAACTGAGTGTAGACCTAAACAAAGTTGTCATGACTACTGGTTTTGGCCTCTCACGTTCCTTGTTATTTTGAGTATGACTTTCTACTTAGTCTTCAAACCTCCGCTATTATATTCTTTATACAAAGCAATTTTATGGTTCAAGAACGACAGCTTACAGCAGCTCGAGCAGAATGAAGCAAGAGCGGGCTCCGGGCTCATAAAGGTTGTTTTCTATTTCTACCAGATTGCCGAGTTGCTACTTATGAAGCCTTACAAAGGTCTACTTGAAAGAATGGTCTTCATCTCACCAATTATGGCAATTTTTGACTTCCACTTAATTTTCATATCCAATAAGTTTGGTTGTCCTTTTCCAGGACTAACAGTTGTCACGAAAGAGTTATTTTTATCACTAAAAGTGATTGTTACTATTCTGTGCCTGTTTCCTATCTTCATTTTCAACTGCTGGTTCAACAAACTACGAGGTAAGTTTAAACCGAGTGTAGCTCTTTATTCAGCTGTTGCCGTGGAAGTCTTGCTGCTAGGTTACGAAAGAGTGGCAGATGTCTCCCTTAAACTGCTGCGCTGTGTAAAAATAGATGACAATTTCAGATTATTCTACAACGCAAATATTCAATGTTGGCAGTGGTGGCAGGTTGTCTTTATTGCATATGTGGCAATATTCACTTTGCCATTCATGGTTACCCTTTACTGGGGTTCGATAAAAATTCATAAGAACGAATTATCGAATAAAGAGTTTATTGGTGCATGTTGTGTACCATTACCATTTATAATATATTGGTCAATAAAGCACTATAGGAGAAATAAGCTGGTAACATTTGAAACCTATGAAAATGTCGAACTGAAGAAAATTCTCCATGAACCTTTCAAGCCGCCAACTGAGAACAGCTCTGGTACATTGCACTGGGAAAGCATTTTGATCGGTCGAAGATTTGTGCTTGTGTGTCTTCATTCATTTATCATTGATCCGATGATTCGTCTAGTTTGCTTGGATTGCGCCTGCGTGATAATATTGGTGCACCATTTATCCAGAAGACCTTACAAGGATACTAAAGTCAACAAT
Organism: Bergia sp. 'catenularis'; assembly: GCA_025434825.1. Taxonomy (NCBI): domain Eukaryota; kingdom Metazoa; phylum Cnidaria; class Anthozoa; order Zoantharia; family Parazoanthidae; genus Bergia; species Bergia sp. 'catenularis'. Next base: position 2,847 of record JANRMR010180424.1, on the reverse strand, counting down.
TGCGAAACGTTTTCTCTCATAGCATTGGTTATGATAGCGACTTTCAGTGTGGTTGAAGCGACTTTGGTTTCTACTGGGACAGATTCGGTGGGTCCCTCTAAAAATTACATCGAAATTATACAATGGATCGAACTTGTTGTGCTTAGTATTCTTCCTGCTGTCTTCTGTTTCTTGGTTGTGTTTGCTGCTGTATCTCAAGCGGTCCGAATGTTCATTTTAGCTGTGAAAATACCTCACACTCTCGCAAGGACTCTTAACAGCTGTTTTCGTAATATAACAATACGAACACGAGAATATAGAACAAAAGACCGTCACTATTTGTTGCTGGAAGATGACGAACAATAATTTTACAATCTTCAACAATTGTTGTTAAGAATCCCTTACCATCGCTTGAGGTTTTCACATCAGTCCTTTTTATAAAGTTTTCTCGGTCAGTAACGGTTCCAGGAGGCATTGTAATAACAAAACTACAGGATCGCATTGCTTTAATTAGTATTCTGAAAAACTCGCTCAAGTTAAATAAAACAGAACCAAACACAGTTTTTGCTTTTTGGTTTGCTTAGAAGATGCAGGAACAACTAGTACTTAGTAACAGTCATCAAAATATATTCTCGAAACGTACAGAAGTCCAAATTAATCTTCGAGTAGTTGTGAAAAGCATATCAAAAAGATAATGAAGGAAACTACAAAGTTCTAGATTCTTATCAGAAAGGAAAAATTATTTTATATTTTCTTTAAATTAGTGCAACATAAAGTACACTTTTCAATTAACATTGTGTTCGACAAATTTTACTCTCAAGTTTCCTTGCGTTCAATGTTTATGGCTGTTACATCCAATCAAGGAAACTGCAATCATTTCTCATTGCAACCTCATTTATGAACCAGTTAAAAACAATTTAGCAATCGCAAAATCCAAGATGATGGCCAAAGGAATCAATTGAACTTATACTTACACAGTAAATTTGCCGGGATGTTTTAAAGTTTCTTCGCCAATATTTAATTTTGAACCTGAAATTTAAGAGATTAGGGAGTACACATGTAGTATTGTCACTCTCTTCTAAAGAGTTTAATTTTTTAAATAATTTGGTCGGTTCAGATTTTAGATAGAAGTTCAATGCACGGTGGAACCTTGATGAAGTCTGCCAAATATTCTCCCTTGAATACAAAAAGCCCAGAAAACACAGCTCTTCACATTTTAAATATGCAATATGAGCACAGCTCCCCATTTTCTTTCAAGTTCCAAAGTTCACATAACCACAACAAACATTTTTCTTCCAGCTAGAGTATGGAAACAAAGCACCATTGATCGACGTATCCCGAGTCAAAACAAATTTGATCTCGGGAAGTCTTTAAGCTATAAATCAAAGTACATTTTGTACTTTTGAAAGTACCAAGATACAGGAGGGGTTGAACAATTTTTGTTCTTTTGATTTGTCTGAAAATAACTACCTGGAAAATAGGACACTTTCTTGTATTTTTGATTGTTTAATATTACGTATTCAAATCATCGTGTGAAACAACTTCAGCAAAGCGTGAGAGCAGTGTAAGATTTTATAGTCGTTGGAACATTTAAGAAAACTTAGACGTGACTGGCCCAAAAGGAAGCAGTGGGTTTTATTTGCCTGAGATTCTCAATTTTCCCCGAGATATTGTCGGGGAGAGCATGCAAAATCAAGGGCGAACAAAACCGTCTATTTCCCTCGTGGGGCTGGTCATTTAGTGAATTGTTATTCAGGAGCTCACATGTTTAAACCAACTAGTGCTATTATTTCACCTTTAAAAAGAACTTAAAGTGTGTTAACAGCGGTTTTGTTTGCTTTTTGGGTGTTGAGAGTTCTTGTCTATATGCGCAAATTCGTCTTTTCTGAGGCTGGTAAACCGTGCCTTCTCTGAAATAAAGTGTCCTGTCTAATTCACACCAAAAATATTTGGTGGCGCGAAGCATTGCGGTCATCTAACAAAGGTTTAAGTTTTCTAAAGGTCAGAATATCACAAATGGCGCCTGCAATAATGCTATATTTCACCTACTTGCATCCACACACTTCCGCCACACGCCGCGGTCCGGCGCCAATCCGTTGGCATTATTGCAATTCATGCCTTGTGATCTCAGCTCCTGCTCACACGACATTTGCCAGTTGTTTTAGGTCTCCCACGTCTGCGTTTACCCTGTGGTTTTATCCCTATATAAAGGAATAACAATTATTATTCAATGCAAAAATGTCCTGATTTTGATTGGTTGAGAGACCACTACGTGACCTTCGAAAAACCTGTCTGCAGATAACGGTTTGCTCATACGCATTATTTCGCACTGTGTGTTCATTGAAAAATTTGTTGTGCTCATGCGCAGTCCATTACTTTATTGATCAACGGGTGCAACAAATAAACACTTAAAACACCAAGGTGATTCGGTTATCACAAAGTACACTCTTTTTTTTTATAAGAATGTCTAATTTGGGGGCTAAGACTGGATGTTCTCAATTATTTTGAGGATTTCAGCCTCAAATGTTCTTAAGTGTCCTTATTTTTTTAAGGATTTGGTCAGTAATTTAGTGTTTTCTAAAAAGATGTACGAGTGTTACTAGTTGCCTTTGTATATCCACATTCGGAGTAGCCATCAGGCGATGTTACATGAGCATTAGGTATTGTTTTACAGTTTAACAACAAATTATCTCCACTGAATAAAGTATGTAGAATGTTCTCTACGTAATCCCAGCCTCAAAATGTTCTTAGCATGTTCTTAATTTTGGGACTTTTTCAGCCTCAACGTTCTTACAAAAAAAGTTCTTATATATATATATATACCATAAATTATCTAATAAGCTGCCCGAGGGACTTATTTATTTCAAG
>JANRMR010180413.1:0-11741 GCA_025434825.1 Bergia sp. 'catenularis' | reverse complement strand
ATAAAGACATTTGCTCCTCAGGAAAATTGTTCTTTTCCACACCTGGTAGTATAGAACTGTTGAGACAACAGATAAAAATGTATGTATCTTAATTACCGTATATCAAATCCCCTCTGGGGGTTGTTATCTTTCAACAGCTCTTTATAGAGGGTGGATAGGGAATCTATGTGGTTAAATTAAAATACAACACTGTAGATAGAACAAATACAATAAATAATTAGGATAAAATTTATCTAATAACAGTAGCTAGTTTACTCATACATTGTTACACTCAGCTAATTTTTCGGTTTTTTGCAATCACAAAACAAAACAGTGAAAATTGCATGGAGTAAAACACATGCCCCAAGAGGAGCAAAACACTTGATGTCAATAGTCTATTGTCAACAAGATAAAATTGGGTTGCATTGTTATATGGTTCTTTTCTTCTTCATATAACTTTCAGCATCATCACACTGATTTTCTTTACATGTCATGTATACTTCACCTTCCAACTTAAAAATTCAGTTTAAAGTTTCAACATTAAGTTGTTGTATCTTTGCTCAGATAACAACAAGATTTGTGAAATGGTGAAAATTATAAATGATTTGCTATCTACAAATTCATGAAAATCACAAAAATGAAACGATGATGAAATGTCCTCAATTCAAAATCAAGAGATATTTGAGTTGAAAATTAAAGTAATTATTATTACTACTATAATTATTATTTTTGTTATTCATCATCATCATCATCTTGCGGCCGTGGCCAAGATGTCCTGCATAATTCTGCACCACACTGCCTTATCTGCCATGGTGACGGGTAGATCCTCAACCCTTATCCCAGTGTCCCTATATATATTATCGGGGAAGGTCAGTTTCCACGATGTTGAGGCCTTCCATAGAAGGAGGTCAGAGATAATCCCTCCTTTGGCTCTAAATGCATGGCCAGCAAACTGGGCTGTTTGTTATTATAATTATTATTATCACTAATAAAAGTTATTCTTCATTAGTTACATGTATCTAATGATTGCATGTAGGTTGTAGAGGATGCTAACATAACTGATACTGATAGCATTGAATTTAACTTAAAAAGGTGGCCTCTTCAAATACATGTAAACCTCCAAATGGGTCTCTAAATATCACATTATCACAACTTACATGATTGTAATTTTTAATTCAAAATATTACTATTTAACAAATACATGTATATCATACCTGTACAGCCAACAAACACTATTATTATTAAATACTTACTTGTTTTTATTATCATCAGTCATTTTTATGCAGAAGATGTACATGTATAGTACCACTGCACAAACACGGTTTCGTCAGTCTTTTAATATCAAGTTTTTCTCAACTAACAACTACAGAAACTCTGTTGATATACACTGTAGGGCAGTGCTAATGACAATGAAAATTTTTCATTTTATTTGTCAATGACTTTTGGACAGAATAATTTAAGATATATTCACATAAGTATTAATCCAAAATGCCAAGCTTACATGTCAAAATCAAAGCTTGATATCCCGTAAACCAACAAGCTCTTTGTATCTTCCACTTTACTGGTGTTGTTTAAGAAAGCATGGGGGTGGTAAAACTCCCTGAAATTAAATAAAAATGATATATTTTTGACGTGATAATGTAGATTTTGATTCATCCAGTTTGTATACATAGGTAATAGCGTGATTTGTAGCAGTGTTTGGCATAAATACCATGAGTGATATTTATGCCAAATTCCATGTACAAATCATGCTATTACTTGTTTATACTAATACCTGAGAAATTTCTCCAACAACATCTGTTTATTTCATCTCGTGCATTTGAATGGGTTTGTAATTTTCACATGTTGGTATTTCAAAATTACGCTGAAATACCACTACTCTCGACCAATCAGATTGCAGAAATTTCTCAGGTAATGGTATAATCTGTATAAATTTACTAAAGTGTACAATCTACATGTATTTAAAGTGGCTGATCACAATTATCTGCATTTCTACAGGCAATTTTACAAACCATTCACTATTTCATGCCCTGACCCTCTGTCCCTCTGAAAGTACAGACAAGCTAGTATTAAAAAGCTGATAATGCAACACAAAACTGGTTAACAATCTCAAAAATGTATGCTGGCTTGGATCCCCTTCCACACCTAAAGTACACTTTGTGTGTTTGTGAGAGCAACACAGCCACTTGCCTGTAAAAAACATAGCAACTAGAGGTAAAACAAAGACTACAACACACAGTACCAAAAGTTATGACAGCTTTCTATTTTACACATCCTTAGTGAAAATTTGTTTTCTTTGTGTCGGCGACGCAATGGTCAAGTGGTTAGCGTGTCTAACTCGTAACCTGAAGGTCGTGAGTTTGAGCCCCGGCCTGACCACTGTGTTGTGTCCTTGAGCAAGGCACTTTACTTGATTTGCTCCAGTTGACTCAGCTGTGTAAATGAGTACCAGCTTCTGCTGGGGGCTAACCTGCGATGGATTAGAGTCACTGACTCTCATCCACTTAACACTACAGAAACTAGAGATAAGCGCCAGCCTTTGCTAGGGAAAGGATTTAGTGAAAATTTGTTTTCTTTGCAAACAAGATTATAGAAGCATTGGTGTTAATTTGTTAAATTATGTTACAATGTATGTTCACTTGATTATTTTAAGTATAGATTATTCCTGTTTTGTTACAAAAACGAGCAGGTTAGTTTGCAAAGTTCTATTGTCTATAAGTCGTGTTTAAAATATGATACAACAAATAAAATTATTATAGTCATTACACATACAACTCCTTGTAAATTGATTTAACATGTATACATAACAGACTAAATTGAATGATAAAATGTAGATAAGAACCTACCAGTAAATAATTTGAAGGAAACTCAGTCTCAATTATTATTTTCTGACACTGGTTAAACCATTTATAAATCATTTTCAACACTTACTTTATAAGCTTTTTGTCTTGTGATATCACATTGAAATAGCTCCCCAGAGTGTTTTCTCTCACAGCCTGTCTGATCCAAACCTGACACCTGGCCCTGTCACTTGCCAGACCTAACCTGGAGCACACAACAAAAACAACATTGATACTGTAGTTAATATATTAACTCTTTCAGGCCCAAACATGACACATGATGAGTTTGGTAAATGGTGCAGCCAAGATGCAACCGTTACATGTAAATAACTTGAAAGTTGTCTTCAGCTTCTTCAGAAAAGATTCTGAGTCCCTGATAAGAATTGAACCCATGACCCTCTGATTACCAGTCAGATGCTATACCCACTGCAAGGCTTGAACTGGCCTCCTTAGAGGGCACAGCAGTTTTTGCCTTAAACTGTCTTGTAATAGCAGGGTACTATGGCAATTTTCAAATTCTTAAGGGGGCATTAAGGCAGTATTAGTTTTTTTTCTGAGGGCAGCAAAGCAAAATCATGAATTTACAACATTTAGAGTCAGGGGCTACCTGAATAGAGGTTCTGTTTATTTTTTGTATCAAAATAAACAACCTTAACGAACCATTGTCTCTATTACAAAAACAACATTGTTTCTGTGTTTTAGAGAAAGGTCAGAGAACAGCTGTTGCTCAATACACAGTCTTAAAGTCAATATAAACACTGTTCAAACATTTGCAAACATCTGCAAGGCAGGCAAATACAGAAATGCTTTCACAATGCAGACATAACTGTTAGCCTCAAGATATAGCTAAGATAGCACATTAAAGCTCTCCTGTAGAAAACTGATGCTGAGCATGAATCAGATGGCGACTGTGTGCTTGTGTTTGAAGATGGATTACCAGAAGTCGATTGTGTGCTCGCGCTTGAAGATGCTTTGCCAGAAGTCGACTGTGACTGTGTGCTTGTGCTTGAAGATGAATTGGAAGATGTGACTGTTGCTGACCCTGAACTAAATTTGTAGATGAAAAAACTATATGTTGCAGAAAACTTTTGCAAATTTTTTCATTGTGTTTTAATGTTTAAAAACATTCTTCCTTATCTTTGGAGAAATATGTTTAACACACACCAAAATACCGGGAAAAACTGTGTTGTCAAAGTATAAACACATTCTGAAAGTTGAAAGATAAAACAACGACTTACCTGAAAAGTTTGTTGATTTTTAAAACACTTCTAAAGATGATTGATTTTGCAGCTCTGCTTCTTTTTTCCTTTTTAATCTCTCTTGTCTAGGCATGATTTCAAGCAAACAAAGCAAACGAAACCGAAAGAAACCACGAGAGCCACGTGCAAAATTTTTAGAGCCCGCTTGACTACATGAGCAGCAGTTCTTAAGAACAAAGTTGAGCCCAGGCCAGCTCCAAAAATCAAAATTCAAGATGGACGTGTGGTGAGCGTGGTGTTGATCGACGAACTCATTGTATGCTTGCTTCAAACCTTTATTAGATTTTCCAAGAGATTTTCCCGTATAGATTCACACAATTAGTACATCAATATCCACTCTACAAAAAGGGCACTACGGCAGTCCTACAGAATTTCCAGGCAAAGTTTTGCCGTGAAATTAGAAAATTTTGAGGGGCATCACGGCAAAAGCGAAGGGCATCACGGCAAATTGCCACACTGCCGTCGGTTATTTCAAGCCCTGCCACTGAGCTACAGGAACTCACATGGGGAACTGGGTCACTTAACTCAGTTCTAGTTGATGTCAGGTTACACTGTACGTGGTCATATGTGTTGCTATTTAAATTCTCTTAACTTGTCACCATACTTTCTTTTTAAACAAATTGGGAGAAATAATCATTTCATCTTGGATGATCAGCATCTTAATTCTCAGAACAAAATAACTGATTTTGTATCAGTACTATAAAGAGAAGATAGATATTGATAAAGGACTTAATGAAATTTAAACCCATCCTAACTCTCCCTTATGTTAATGGCTCATAAGTCATGTTGTCAACTGTGGGTCCAGCAACCAGTCTAAACCAAACTTAAACCTTAACCTTAATCTTAATCCTAAACCCAAAGTAGACCTAATCTAGACACTTACATGTAGCTTAATCCTAATGTTAACCCTTTCTACTCCAAACATGACATGTGACTATACATGTACAGTGTATGTTGCTAGATTCTCCTAAACTGTACCAAAAATTTCCTTTTTGAGAATTTTTCTTTTCATAATAGATACAGTAGCTTGCTGTGTGTGATCAATTCCTTTATTCTCATAATCAAACAACTTACAGAATTTTGTATTTATATTACCTATAAGGAAAAAATAGATGTTCATAAACTGGGTGGGGCTGGAAGGATTAAAACATAATCTTGACATGGACTCTTTCTTGTCACCCACTTACTGAATAAAGACTCATGATTATTGACGCATTTCACTTGTGCAACTGTCCTCTTTACTTTCTCTCTAACAGTTTCATCCTCACTGACCTTATTTCCCTCCATATATATTATTATTTTCTATCAGTTTAAGCCCAATAATTTCAAGATTAAGTTGTCCTTAAAAGCTTGTTACCTTGTTATTTCCTCAACTGCCTCTTTGCAGGTGACTCTCAACACCAAAGGCCAGAATGTTACTTCAGAGGATGACGCCCAGTGTAACAGACTGAAGTTAAAACAATTTGTTAACAGGCTATTTACCATGCTAAGGTACCTGTACATGCATTTCATTAGGCCATCAGTACGACATAATTATACATGATATGCATACATTATAACTGACTTCAACTTTCATTTTCATTTTCATTTTCACTTATTTGGTTACCACATAATATATATGATTATGTTACATACAAATATTTGACAAAAAAATGGAGAGGATGTCCTTAATGAAGCCACGGAGGCTTACTAGGCAAGGTTCCTCTTAAAAAGACAAGTAAAGAAACCAGTTTAACTTATATACATGTAGATGTTGACCCAGCCAGCAGCTCTGACACCAACCCAGACATCAAAAATCCACATGTACAGGTTACTGTAGACACCCATCAACACCAAACCAAATATCAACAACAATAATACATTCATCAGCCCAAACACCAACCCAGACAAACAACAACAACACAGTCCTTAACTCAAACACAAAACCCAAACATTAACTCAAACAACCCAGACATCAACTGAAGACACCCAATGTAATGACAGGGATGGAAACTAATGCCGGCCCGACGGCCCGTGGCCATCAAATTTCATGTCATACCAACCTAGATACATGTATAAACTCAGACATCAACACAGACACCAACCTAGATACAAACTCAGACACCAATACAGACACCAACCCAGACACCAACCCTGACACCAATATAGACATCAACCTAGATGCTAACTCGGACACCAATACAGACACCAACCTAGATACCAACCTAGATACCAACTCAGACACCAACCCAGACACCACTATAGACACCAACCTAGATGCCAACTGGGACACCAATACAGACACCAACCCAGACACCAATATCGACACCAACCTAGATGCCAACTCAGACACCAATCCAGACACCAACCCAGACACCAATATAGACACTGACCTGGATGCCAACTCAGACACCAATACAGACACCAATCCAGACATGAACCCAGACACTAATATAGACACTGACCTGGATGCCAACTCAGACACCAATACAGACACCAATCCAGACATCAACCCAGACACCAATACAGATACCAACCTAGATACCAACCCACACACCAACTCAGACACCAACCTAGATACCAAACCAGACACCAATACAGACACCAATTCAGATACCAACCCAAACATCAATACAGAAACTAACCTAGATACTGCCTCAGACACCAATATAGACACCAACCTAGATACCAACTCAGACACCAACCCAGACAATGACCCAGACACCAACCTAGATACCAACCCAGACACCAACCTACATGTAGATACCAACCCAGACACTGACCCAGAGACCAACCCAGACACCAATACAGACACCAACCTAGATACCAATCCAGACACCAACCCAGATACCAACTCAGATACTAACCCAGACATCAGTCTTGACACCAACCCAGACACCAATTGAAACACCAATGTACTGTATATACCAGCCTAGATACCAACTTAAGACACCAACCCAGACACCAGCCTAGATACCAACTCAGACACCAACCTTGATACCAACCCAGACACCAGCCTAGATACTAACTCAGATACCAACCCAGACACCAGCCTAGATACCAACCCAGATACCAACCCAGATACTAACCCAGACATCTATCTTGACACCAACCCATATATGACAATATGTTATTCTTCTATTTTACACTTGAGACACAAGTATAGACACAGATGCAAGGACATTCACACTATGGATGCAAGCAAATGTGGCTTGGATTTGCATCAGTCTGTGGCTACTTTACATATACATGTACCTTGATTAACATTAGGAAACTCCTGAAGCTGGCACAAATACAAGAGCAAGGCGTGAAGAAGAGAAAGGAAGAACTTTTTCCTTTTTCTAGTATCTGTTTTGCATCATTTTGATTCTAATTCTTTTTCTTGCACTTATGCCTTGCCTGTAGTGTGACCTACAGTACAGTACTTTTACTAGTCTATACCAATCTAAAAAACCAATCCAGATCAATCATGACATCACAGGAAAATTAACACTAACGTCAACACAGAAACAAAGTGAACCAAGACACCAGCCCATTGATCTCGACTGTGACCTGGTTAACCTCAACTTGCTGACAGATTTTAATGATTATGGTATATCATCTTTAAATGCAAGAGCAATACCTTTCTTTTAAACCATGCCGCAAAATATCCTCAACACACTGACAGAGGTAGGTGACTGGAGTGGAGTCTGTTATGGCATCAGAACTTCTGGAAAACTGCTCCTGAATCTGTTGAAATGTAAAATAATTACATGTACTAGATAAATATAACTTATTACTTACTGTATATATTGAATGGTTTTCCTTTCTGTATGACATTTTAATTTAGCAAGCCTTTAGGTGAACAAAACACAACTGATTGGTAAATTTATGTCAATTCCCATATTAAACTAAAATCAGTTAAGACTTCAAGGTATCTATTATATTGGTTTTACTGCAAAGACAACAATTGTAGAGGATCCCAAGCAGAATGAAGTCATGGATGCATCTGAAATTGCCAATGGAATAATTGTTGTAGTTGTGATGAGTTTTGCTGCCATATTGTACAATTTGGTCTCAGTTTTGCCTTCTGCACATTTTTATCTCTGCTTTGCTTATTTTGAAAATCAACAATTTTATAAACAGCTACACAACCAGAGATGGAAACTGATGCTAGTACGACAGCCAGTGGACACCAAATTTCACCTTGGGCAAATAGATTTTATGAAGCACTGGCCCATCTGACCTGTACACTTTGCAGAAAAAAAAATCCACATATTTACAAGTGCAAGATACAATGTACATACATGTGCTAGTGAGTTCATATTGTAAACAAATACAATTGTAACATAACTGCAATGCACCACACCTGTAACTTGTCAAATGTTTTTTATGATGTGAATTTCACATTGGACCAGAAATGAAACTTTGGATTCTTAACGATTCTTATGTTTGCTTGATGAGGGTTGTACATGTACAACATGATCAATGGTTATACAGATCAAAGATTCATTACTTGGACAGATGTTCATTATGAGACAACAGAGTTCCACCTTTTAAATGGCTGGTTAAACCAATGATATTTAAGTTAACGAACACAATTTGATTATTTAAAGAAAGAATAATTTATTATTAGCCAGTAAAATTTTTGTCATGCTGGTGGATTCTTTTTACCACTGGCCCAGCTGACCAGCACTGAACAAAGTTAGATTTCACCTCTGTATACAACATTTCTGTAAAGCTATGAAATTTGCATGTAACCAGCACTCAAAAGCATGTGCTTAATCATTTATTTCTTCACAGCTCTATATTTGTGCAAAATATTATTTTTAAGCTTTAATCATTTCCTTTTAGCAAATGCCACTTTAAAAGTTAAGTAATAAGTTGAGGCAAATAAATTACAGCTATATGATAAATTAGCATTGATTCAAGATGTAATGGTGTATTTCAAACCTGTTCCACAGCTGATGCGAGGTTCCGTTCGAGGTCAGACTGCTGCTGCTCGTGCATTGCACGGCTTTGGTGATTACAGTCTGCTGAATAAACAGCAAATATTGAATCCATGAATATGATCCATTATTCCTGACTTGCCACTTCCTGTTAAACGTCAACAATTGCCAGAAAACTTTTAAAAAATATTACCACGACAAAGTATGGTCCAAATATTATGCAATCGACATGAATGTAATGTTATAGTTCCAAGCTATAATTACGGATTTTACAAAATGGTCCAAAGGTTATTGATGTTCAGAGTCATACAATTATATGATGTCATACTACCAGCTAAAATTTCAACACCGCCGACACCACGTCGACCAAGAATAAACTTCTCACCTGATTTGATTCACTAGTTCACAGTATTTTGTCCCAATTTTATATCATACTATATAACGGTAGTTAAGTGTCAAGAACAACTTGGACTTAGTTGGAGTTGGTCAAAAACAATCCTCAGATCCTGTTTTCATGCAGCCACTATTGTTACATCCGGGAGCTTCGTGTTTATGTTCATTTTATGGTGAAGCCGCTGACAAAATTTGAGCCGCCAAGATGTTATCATGGCAACATGGCGGCTGTTGTGGCTGCGGCGAAAGTGTGCGAGAAATTTGAAAGACTTTTAAAAGGCACGTTTGGTCCGAAAGGGCTCGATGTGATGCTGTGTTCTTCTTCTGGGAACATTTTAATAACTAACTGTGGTTCTGTTGTTTTGAAGTCAGTTTCTGTGTCCAACCCTGTTGGTAAATTAATTGTCGAGCAAATTGTCTCTCATTCGGCAATCACCGGTGACGGAGCGACAGCTTTCGTACTTATCCTCTCGGAAACCCTGCAAGAAATCTGCAATTCCTTAAATATAAGAACAGAACCAAAGACGCAAGAATTACTGCCGGATCAAAGACTATCCCTTACTGCTCTATCGAAGGCATTCACAATAATTGAGTCAGTTACTACTCGTATTTTACAAGATTTCACCACCAAATTCAAGTTGTCTTTCCAATCAAATGAGACAGACAATAAGTCAGTTATTCTAAGTATTATCCGCACACATCTTAATGGAAAGTATCCCACTACAGTAGTGGAATTGTTTTCAGACTTACTATGCAAGTTCATATTTGGCGCTTCCCCATCATTCACGAAAGAGGCAATAGAACATTTGATCGACAGGTTTCCCCAACTGTGTTTAAGCGTGGCCGGCCCTCCAGTGACGTCATCCAAAGTCATGCCAGGCATTTTGATACCAAGAGAATTTTCAACTGATACTAAGAGTATTCTACCTGACCCAGACAACAGTAACTTCAGATTCATCTTGGTACAATGTCAGCTGGATGAACCAGATAATAACTTGAACACAACTTTTGAATTGCAAAATTCAACTCATTTAGAGACGACACTTACCTTTAAAAGGCGAAAAGTGCTTAAAATGTTTCAATTGTTCCAAGAACAAAATGTAAAATTGATCATTTCTACTGAAGCAGTTTCAAATGTTGTGCTGCATTATTGCCGACAGTTTGACATTGCTTTTGTTCAGATGATTCCATTAGAATATGTTCCTCTGATCTGCCATTATGCCGATATTCAGCCTATTTTTGACTCGCACTTTGAGGGGACCATAGTTTCTGATACATATTTTGGTAAGAGCCCTAACTGTAAGGTTGAATTAGTTGGCAATCATAGTTATGTTTATATGGAGTTTTGTTCCACTGTTGAGGCTGATCTGTTACCTTGTCAACTTTTGTTGTGTGCACCCACCCAGGGATTATGTCAACAGAACTCTATCTCCCTCCTGAATGCTGTCAAGTGTGTTAGAATGTCTTTCAATCAAGATGAAGGAGAATTACAGATGTTGCCTGGAGGTGGAGCAGTTGAGTTCATTCTCAGCGAGGGACTGAGAGAATATTCCAAGACATGTCAGGACTCAAAACTTTCTGAAGCTTGTTCTTTGTTTAGCAGAGGGCTCATAGCTGTACCCCAAGGACTTCATTTAAATTCATTTGCTAGCTCTTGCCCAATGAATAACTTTATTCATTTGATATCAGCTATGAAACTTTCCTGGTTTAAAGAAGGGATCCCCTTTGGTATTGACTGTAGCACAGGAGCAGTTTTTAACCCAGCAAAAGCTAACATTTTAGAACCTTTTCTTGGGAAGCAGTTGCTTGTCAGTCATATTTTACAGCTCCTTGTTCAATTGCTGAGGATCGATGGGGTTGAATGGATAGGGAGGGGGGCAGCTATCTAAATCCTTTGTTTAGAAATGAGAGCATATGATAAATTAAAAGTTTACAACCTGAATGGAAATTGTAAATTTATACACTGTTTGTATAATATTTGACAGGTTTACTTTGTTGATAAGGAATCTTTGTCTAGAGACTGTGCTTTTGCCATTCATTGTAGGTAATCTCAGATTCATATACAGGTCCAGGTCTATTGTCAAATTTGCCCTGTACCCTTGTTTCTCTAAACCTTTAGTTTATATGTAGTTGCACAAGTGTGCTCATTTGTGAATGTAGGTATATCGACATTCTCTAAAGTGTTTTGATGGTTTCGGCATCAATGACATTTGGCTATTTCCAAAGATATATAATTATTGAAGTGTTGGACAGAATGTAAGTGTAGACAAAGTTTACTCTTGTCAATTCTTGAAGTAGATCAGTTCTCGCTGTTTTTAAAATGAAAAACTGGCCCTGTGGGGGGGGGGGGGGGGGGGGGGGGG
>JANRMR010180402.1:0-11742 GCA_025434825.1 Bergia sp. 'catenularis' | reverse complement strand
TCTTGTTTGAGCAATGTATTACCTCTGTTTGGACACTGCTGCCTCTCTGTTTAGGTACAGTACTGAAAAGTCTTGTTTGAGCAATGTATTACTGTACATGTACCTCTGTTTGGGCACTGCTGCCTCTCAGTTTTGGTACGCCTTTGGGCTAAAGCCAAATCTTCCAACTCTCTTTGTGTGAGACACATGCATTTGAGGTCTGTGTCATGCTCTCACACTTCACTACATTATTCTCACGCATTTTCCAATCAAAATTTTTAGAACAGCATTTTTACCAAAAATTTAGGACCATTCACATTGATTTCAAGTCTTTCAAGTTAGAGCTACAATTAATATTTCCTTGTATGAGTTGCACACAAAGTCGAAGTCAATAAAATGTTTCTTTTGCTGTATTGTACATTACTTGCCCATCTAGTCGACTGGGCCTCGTGTACTGCCTCAGCCGAAGCGGTCTTGGTCCTGGAAACTTCTTTTCAAGTTAATTTGCATTGCCTTCCACTACCTCCCCCCCCCCCCCCCCACCCCCACAAAAAAAAGGCATCTGATAACATTCTCATGCATTTGTGTTCAGCAATGTTGGAAGGTCTGCTGAAGCATTCTCTCCATTTGGTCTATTTTCCCTCTCAACTTGAGCACTGCCTTCTCTCAATTTTGGCACTGTTGCCTCTCAGTTGAAGACTGCATTACATGTACCTCAGTGTGGGCTGTGCCTTCTCCAGGTTTGAGCAATACCTCCTCTCAGCGTGGTAACTGCATCCTCTCAGTTTGGACAGTGAAACCTCAGTATGGGCACTTTGCCCTCTCCATTTGGACACTGCATTCGTCTCAGTGATCACTACAGTTTGAGTGTGTACAATATTTTCTCCGTTTACTCTGCATAAACCCTCTCAGTGTGGCCTAGTCAAGGTGTTGTAGTTTTTGATTACTGTACTCTTTTTGTTTTCCTCAGAGACCGACAGTTCAGATGGTGGCACTGTTGCAGAGTTTGACTTTCTCATCAATGGAGAGTTTCTGAATGAGACACTTGAGAAGCACATTGAAACTAGAAATATATCAACAGTAAGAAATATTCCTACATTGTTCAGTGGCCTTAAATGTTATTATACCCATATCATCATTTTGGATGTGCTAGTTTGTTGAATTTGAGAAGGTATCATTGTTTGGAAACTCCAAAATAGGGGGAACTCTGGAAAAAAATGATGAGGGGGGATATGGGGAGGGACTCCCAAATAGGGTGAATGCCTGGAAAATATGATGAGGAGGGTTTTTAGGTGGAGGATACTGATGTTGAGCTAAACCTGGAAGGGACTCCCAAATAGGGGAGACTACACATACTGGACAAAATGATGAGGGGAGTTTTGGAGGGTGATGGACTTGAATGTTGAACTAAACCTTGAAAGGATTCCCATAGGAGGGGGGGATTCCTGGCAGGAAATGGAGGGTGACAAATCTTAAGTTTACATGTAACTTTGAAGCCAGGGAACTCCCAAATAGGGGAGCTCCTGGAAACAATGATGAGGGGAGATATCAAGTGTGGAGTATCCAAATATTGAACTAAACTTATTGCTCTGTAATTCAGTTGCATTTATTTCATAAATTCCTGATTATACATTAGCAGACATGTAATTGGTTGATCTTGGTTATGGTACATTTGGTATTGACTATTGTTCAACCTTGCTAAAGACATCTTTTCATTGTTTTGTAGGAGACAGTGGTAGAAATAGAATATGTAGAGAAACACCCGGCTCCACAGCCTAACAACATACTTGTTCATGATGACTGGGTCAGCTCGGTGGCTGTGTGTTGTAATTGGTAAGGTGTGCCCATCAATGTGTGCTTTTGGCAAATATTCATACTTTCCTTATCAGGAACTGTTGTTTCATAAACTCTCACCTCTCTGGAATTTCAGTTTCAGTCTAAACTTCTGGCTTCCCAGAACTCAAAGATTAGTTGTTTGTGTAGGTTGTCCAGGAACAAACATACAAAATTCCTGGGGGGGGACCTCCCATACCAACAGGGGTGGAGATGCTCCTTGTACTTGTACCTCTGAGGGGTTAAACTCTTGGGGTTGTGTACCACTTAAGGTGTTCAAAGCAAACTTGCATGCAAAGTGGAACCTTTTAGGAGTGCTATGGTCAATTTAATGGCATTTCACATAAGCATTGGAACTACTTGACACCATTTAACTTTATAGTTTGTCTCTATGTCTCTGTTATCTTTTAGGAGTAAAATTCAGCTTAAGCTACACCCAGATTGGCATCTTTTGGGAGATCAATTGAAGTTTCCTGGCAAGCTTCCTCACCCTTTTTGTCAATAAAGCAACCTATCCAGTTGCCAGGGAGCAATTTATCCAAGGCACCATATTGGAAGTGTGATTATATAAATTTTATTGTGTCAACCAGAACAAATGGACTTGGTTTATTTTATAGAACTGTAAAATTACACTTACACTAAATTACAAAGAATTATGATTACATGTTTAGACATTGTTATACAATGTCAATTGATCAGACATTTCAATTTCTATACTACATGTAACATGTTTTTTGAATGAATTGGGATATACACATAAATATTTTTTTTTTGAGATCATATCTTGTAAAAGAATACATTCTTTGTTAACTAGCAAACAAAGTTTCTTATTGTCCTCATAGAAATAATTCAGTTGACCCGTGGACAGGCTAAATGACTGATGTAGTCATCCCAAGCTAAATTTTAGTTCTCTTGAATAAGGGACATGACTTGTTTGCAGCCCAAACTTTTGAGACCCCCCCCCCTGGAATTTGCAGTCTTACTCCATGATGTCATGGGGTTTGGATATCTTGTGAATCAACACAGTGTACAGCTCTTTGCAGTAAACTGGTAGCCATTCTTTTTGAAGGGGCTGTCATCACTGTGTGATTGTGCAGTTTTTCATTGCTCTACAAAAGACATTAAAAATACAAAAAAGAAATTTTGCTACAAATGATTTGAGCACATGTCTGCCTTAAACATTGAAAATATGGCATGGATAGCATAATTTCGAAGATGACTGAAACAGATTCTAGTTACAGCAAATTAATATTGGCCCAAGGTTTCTTTTTCTAATTAAATTGGCTTGATCAATATGCTTTGAGTAAAATTGAAAGTAATTAGTACTTGAAACAGCATTTTGGTATGAAGCAACCATGGAACTGCCCCATTAAAGTTGTGTTTTGTACCTTTGCTGACCATGAAAACAACCGCTAGAAAGCAAACAAAGTCATGGTTGTTTGTTAAATGCCCTGAAGCTCAGTAAATTTTTCCTCATAAGAATACCTTGTACACTCAACAGCAAATATTAAAACACAGTGAACATGAGCAAGAGTACATGTATATTCACACAAATAAAATTACCATAACAAGCTGATTATAATCAGACTTGATGCTTTTTCTGGTGGAGCAATCTACATGTACTATAATACTGTACTACATCAGTTCTAGCACAGATACATGTAGTCAACATTCAAATTTAGGCAAAATAATTATATATCATCTCAAGGTTTTAATGTTTCATTTTGTTTCTTTAACAGTCTCCTTAGTGGCAGCTATGACAATTCTGTATACATATGGGGTATTGATGGTAAGTACTGTCAGTGGCGGGTGGATCTGTGTATAAATAGGTTGTTTGTGATATGTTTATGGGTGGGTTTGTGTACACATGTGGTGTTAATGTTTTTTTTGTTGGCGGGTCTATGTACATGTTGTGTTGATGGTAAGTTTGAGGTGTTGGTGGTAAAATAGTGGGTTGATCTGTGTTTTACAGGGTGTTAATGGTATGTTTTGTGAGTGGATCTGTACATGTGTAGTTGATGTTAAGTTAGTTGGTTGATCTGTGTACTAACATAAGTAATTATATATGGTAAGTTAAAGGGTTGGTCTGTGTACATATGAGGTGTTGATTATAGTTAATGGGTTGATCTGTGTACATATGTGGTGTTGATGGTAAGTTAATAGAATGATCTATGTACGTATAGTGTGTTGATGGTACATTTATGGGTGGATCTGTGTAGATATGGCATATTGATGGTCCATTTATGGGTGGATTTGTGTATATATATGAGGTGTTGATGGTAAGTTGTGGGTTGATAGATCTGTGTACATACATGTATGGTGTGTTGATGGTACATTTATGGATGGATCTGTGTACATATAAGGTGTTGGAGATAGTTAATGGGTTGATCTGTGTACATATGTGGTTTGATGGTAAGTTAATAGAGTGATCTATGTACATATGGTGTGTTGATGGTACATTTATGGGTGGATCTGTGTAGATATGGCATATTGATGGTCCATTTATTGGAGGATTTGTGTATATATATATGAGGTGTTGATGGTAAGTTGGGGGTGTTGATGGTAAGTTAATAGAATGATTTATGTACATATGGTGTGTTGATGGTACATTTATGGGCAAATCTGTATAGATATGGCATGTTGATGGTACATTTATGGGTGGATTTGTGTACATAGGAGGTATTGGTTATAGTTAATGGGTTGGTCTGTGTACATATGTGGTGTTGATGGTAAGTTTGGGATGTTGATGGTACTAGTAAGTTATGGGTTTATAGATCTGTGTACACATGATGTGTTGATGGTACATTTATGGGTGGAATTTTTTACATATGGGGTGTTGATGGTTTCTTTATTGGTGGGTCTGTGTACATACAGGGTGTTGGTGGTAAATGTATTGGTGGATCTGTGTACATATGGGGTGTAAATGGTAAGTTTATGGATGTACCTGTTAGCATATGGGGTATTGGTAATGTGTTTATTGGTGGATCTGTGTACATTTGAGTGTTGATGTCAAGTTAATGGGTGCACCTGTGTACATTTGGGGTGTTGATGACATATTTATGGGTCCATCTGTGTACATTTGGAGTGTTGATGACAGATTAATGGGTGCGTCTATGTACATTTGGGGTGTTGATGGTGCATTTATGGGTCAATCTGTGTACATTTGGGGTGTTGATGGCAGATTAATGGGTGCATCTGTGTACATACAGGGTGTTGTTGGTACATTTATAGGTGGATCTGTGTACATTTGGGGCATTGATGGCAAGTTAATGGGTGTATCTGTGTACATACTGGGTGTTGCTGGTACATTTAAGAGTGGATCTGTGTACATTTTGGGTGTTGATGGTACATTTATGGGTGGATCTGTGTATATGTGGGGCTTTGATGGTATGTGTGTGGGTAGATGTGTAAATTGCACAAGATGATAAAATATGTTTTAGCTAAAAGAAAGATTTAAAAGGAAATGGAAAAAACAGTTAAAATAACTTTGCTAATGACTTCAAGTTAGTTTCTATTTTCCCTAATAAATTTCTACTGAAGTTAAAACAAAAAGCGAAATTATAGAGGTTTTAGATTACCAAACCTTTTTGCAGCAGAAACACTGATATGAAATGAAAAGAAAAGAAAGAAAAACAAAGAAAGAAAATTGCACAAATAACATTAAACTAAGAAAGAATTTAAAAAGATGACACTTCTTGGAATGGAGGCCATTACTGAAGTAAAGATACTGAATGGAACAAGGAAACTTGTTGAAATGGGCAACCCATGGCAAATACTTGTTGGAATGGGAATACGTGTTGGAATGTAGATGTGTGTGTTGGATTAGGGACACTTGTTGTAACAAGGAGTAGAGTGGAGAAGCAGCAAGAATATGAATAGGGAATGATTTTTGGAATAGGGATGATTTGTGGAGTATGGACATTAGTAATAATCACGACACTTGTTGGTACAAAGGTTCTTGTTGGAATAGGGACACGTTTTTGACAAGGAGATTTTGGAATGGGAAGGCCTGTTGGAATAGTGACACTTTCCCTAAAAGGTATGTTGGAATTAGGATTGATAGTTGGAATGGGAACATTTGTTGAAATAAGGATTGTTGTTGAAATGGGCAGTTGTTTGGATAAAGACAATTTGTCTTGCCAAGAACTCTCGTTGGAGTATAAACACTTTTTGAAATGGGATTGCTTGTTAGAACAAGGATAGTTAATGAAATAGGGATACTTGTTGGAGTGGGGACATTTGTTCGAATGGGGTCTCTTTCGTAACAAGGATTCTAGTTGGAATGGGGTAACTTGTTGTAACACTGATACATGTTGTAATGGGAACATTTGCTAAGACAGGGATAGATGTTGAAACAACACAGTTGTTGGAATAAGGACAATTTTCTTTACCAAGTATTCTTTTTGGAATGGAATTTCTTGTTGGGCTATGGACACTTGGAATTGTAACAGTTGTAGAATAGGGATCCTTTTACAGCAAGAGTTATCTGAAATGGGGATACATGTTGGAACAAGGATAGATGTTGAAATAGACATAGTTGCTGGAAGACTTGTTGAATGACAACTTTTGTACTTGTAATGGGGACAGCTGTGGAATAGGGACCCTCCTGTAACAAGGATTGGTTGAAATAGAGGTACATATTGGAACAAGCTTAGGATAGTTGTTGAAATGGGCACCATTGGATTACTTGTTGGACTGAGGACACTTGCACTTGGTGGTGGGAATAGGGAGCCTTTTTGTCACAAGGATTCTAGTTAGAATGGAAATTTGTTCCACATATCGGAACAAAAATAGTTGTTGAAATACAGTAGACTGACATAGTTTACATGAACACGCTTACTTGTTGTATAGGGACCCTTTTTGTTTCTAAGGATTCTAGTTGGAATGAGGACACTTGTTGTAATGAGGACACTTGTTGTAACGAGGATATTTGTTGGAATGGGGACACTTGTTGTAATGAGGATATTTGTTGGAATGAGAGTACTTGTTGTAATGAGGATATTTGTTGGAATGAGGGTACTTGTTGTAATGAGGATATTTGTTGCAATGGGGACACTTATTGTAATGAGGATATTTATTGGAATGAGGACACTTGTTATAATGAGGATATTTGTTGGAATGAGGACATTTGTTGTAATGAGGATATTTGTTGGAATGAGGACACTTGTTGTAATGAGGATATTTGTTGGAATGAGGACACTTGTTGGAATGAGGATATTTGTTGGAATGAGGACACTTGTTGTAATGAAGATATTTGTAGGAATGGGGATACTTGTTGTAATGAGGATATTTGTTGGAATGAGGACACTTGTTGTAATGAGGATATTTGTTGAAATGAGGACACTTGTTGTAATGAAGATATTTGTTGGAATGGGGATACTTGTTGTAATGAAGATATTTGTTGGAATGAGGACACTTGTTGTAATGAGGATATTTGTTGGAATGAAGACACTTGTAATGACGATATTTGTTGGAATGAGGGTACTTGTTGAAATGAGGATATTTGTTGGAATGAGGACATTTGTTGTAATGAGGATATTTGTTGGAATGAGGACACTTGTTGTAATGAGGATATTTGTTGGAATGAGGACACTTGTTGGAATGAGGATATTTGTTGGAATGAGGACACTTGTTGTAATGAAGATATTTGTAGGAATGGGGATACTTGTTGTAATGAGGATATTTGTTGGAATGAGGACACTTGTTGTAATGAGGATATTTGTTGAAATGAGGACACTTGTTGTAATGAAGATATTTGTTGGAATGGGGATACTTGTTGTAATGAAGATATTTGTTGGAATGAGGACACTTGTTGTAATGAGGATATTTGTTGGAATGAAGACACTTGTAATGACGATATTTGTTGGAATGAGGGTACTTGTTGAAATGAGGATATTTGTTGGAATGAGGACACTTGTTGTAATGAGGATATTTGTTGGAATGAGGACACTTGTTTGTAATGAGGATATTTGTTGGAATGGGGATACTTGTTGTAATAAGGATATTTGTTGGAATGAGGACACTTGTTGTAATGAGGATATTTGTTGGAATGGGGATACTTGTTGGAACAGGTACACTTACTGTAACAGACACCTGTTGCAATAGGATGAAAACCATTTTCAGCTATTCTCTTATCAGATAACCCAGTTGGTCTGACCTCCCCTTTAATGTGACCAGCAAACATCTACATGCAGTGTTCTAAAGGATCAACGAGTGACAAAACAAAAGAAAACTTGTGAAACAAGTGTATTCATTTTGCTATCAATACCATTACTTTATTTAAAATGAGTAACTGTCAGCTTATATTTTTTTCCGTTTAATTGTAGGTAGTCAGTTGGTGTCACTGGAAAGTCATACAGCGCCAGTCAAGAGTGTGGCTTGGATAAATAAAGGTTTTGTTTAATTAATATTTGTCCAAACTTGACTATGGTGTGTAGTTATTTTTTCCCCATTTCAAAATAATTGTTATCTAATGGCCGCATGATGCGTTTTAAATTTTTGGAAGTTGTTTGCTTGATTGAAATTTTTTTGCATTATCAGATAATGACAGAGAAGTGATTGTGTCAGCTTCCCAAGACCAGTCCATTCATTTGTCTGAAGTAAGCCATTGGTAAACTACATGATTATATAACTTTTGTTCCTACTGTATTGCTAAAAGACATTTGACAGGGCTCCCTATTTTCACAAATTTGAAGTGGTTCTACACCCTTTCTTGTCATTTATGAGGGTTTTTGGCAGTTTTTCAAGTTGTGTACACTGTAGATTTGGCAGTTTTGTTCCAGTATATACATGTAATTATAATGAATTATACATGTACCTATCCGAAGAGTTTATTATCTCTCTAAATGCAAATTGTTCTTTTAAGTTGTACTTAATTCTCTCACACAAGAACAATGATAAGCAAAGTCATTGAATCAAAATACAGTACAGCACCCCTTGACCTGAATTTATACATCAACTTTGCTCTAAAACTTCAAAATCACAAGAAATCAAACAAAATGCACACATATTCTCTTACGTGTTCCTTAAAAGTAAAAATTACCAGGCAACTAGTTTGCTAATGACACTTGATTTATTTTACAGTGGGTATGCGACAAGAAAAAAATAGATTGTAGACACATTTGTAAAGGGCATTCTCAAAGTGTGGATTGTTTAGCAGTTAATCCTGGCAAAGATAAGGTTTGTATTACAGGCTAAACTTACGGTATTCATTGAGGACTGTTTTGGTTTGAACTTACCTGTGACAATTTTGACCTTTTTCTTGGGGTTGACAGTTTTGTTAGACTTTTGGTTGCATCATTATGGCATGTACCTATTTTACATTGTACATCTATTGTTTCTGTTTTTAGTGAGGGTTTGATTTTGGGTATAGTTTAACTCATGGTTTATTTAACAGCTTCATTCACACCACCCTCTACAGTAATTTTGATATCAGAGTACTACTCCTGGGGCTGAATTCACAAGTTTAGAGAGAGGAGAGAGGTCGTGCTCGCCTGGAAAATTTTGAAAATTTAATTTATTTATTATATTTCCTACAACTTTGCACCTGTTATTAAAGAGCACCTGCTGATATAGCTTTGTTTCAGATTTACAGTTGCTTCATTAGAAATGAGATACTACCAATTTTATTTTTTTTGGCACAGTTAAGGGGTCTGTGTTAAAGTGTTAGATGGTGAGTGGTGGAACAAAACAAATTTCAGCATTTGTTGATTTACATGTTTTATATTAAGTAATGAATAACCTTGCAGTAGATGTCAATTATTTTTGAAATGTTTCAAGTATGAGAGCAATATTTTTGTGTTTTCTTTTAGTTCTGTAGTGGCTCTTGGGACAAAACAATAAAAGTTTGGTCGGCAGGTAAGAACCTGATCATGTTAATGACAGCAGATTAATTTGACTTTTCATTATCTGAGAGGAAAGCTTAGAGAGTCTATCACACCTTCTGATTAGAGCCTGGGTTTTACCAAAGGAAAGAGGTCACTTGACAGAGAATGTCCAGTTTAGCTCATTTGCTCCGTCCTCAAATCCCATGGTGTATAGCTCACAGTAATTATGGTAACCATTGTTGTTATTCTTTTTTGTTTGCATGTTGTAAACTTTTACTCTAAGGTGAAGTTACTTACAATATTAAGCAATCAGTATGTCTGTGAAATGTAAAGAACTGCAACTGAGGACATTTTAGTTTATTAAATATTTCTTTATCACAGTCTGCATGTAGACTCCGGCATTATTTTACTGCAACTCGATTACCATGGCATCTACTCAAACAGAAATATTATAGAATCCATTTGAAAACTATTTCTTAACATTGTTATAAATAGTTCACTTGAATACTAAACAATCCATTTTTAAAAATGATATATTATCTGTTTAAATTTTGTTTGGACCCTACATTGAATAATAGCAGTGTGTACTAGTTTCATTATTAACTTCATGCTTGAGAAAAATCAACTGCTGTTTAATGCCAATTTGATCTTATAATAGATGACTCCCTGGCTACATCAGTCAGTGAGAATGGTTATAATTATTTTGCAATGTTCTTTATTGAGGAAAATGATGTGTTTTCAGAGGTAGTGTAACTTAAGCTGATGTGTTAAAGTGCACTTATTTGACAATATTTTTTCTGCAGTTCCAGAACCAAGTTCCTCAGATGAACCCGATTTAGATGGTGAAAAAATAACAAAGAAACTCAAAACACAAGAGAAGAAAGCAACGACTAGGGTATGTGTAGGATTAACCTCTTTCAAAAAAGGTAACTTCGTTCTGATCAGGCCGATAGGACATTTCTTATAATTTTAAAACATTAGAACTGAAGCAACCGTTTTCTGTGAGTAAATAGTCAATAAGGCAAAGCCGAAATGACCATCACTGCTAGAGATAGTGAGTGTTTAATTGGTAAAAAATTAAATGTTAAAACACAAAATTGTAAGTGTATGTCAAATTTCAAATCACCGTCGTTCGAGCACGTGAAAACGCATCGATGCATTTCGTTGTATTGATCAGCGATTTTGAAACGATTACAAAACCAATCAGAAAACCATAAATGTATACTAATATAATATCTAGAACTAGTTGTGTTAGAACCATATAAATACTGTTAATTTTAACCCTAAAACACGTGTAGCGTCACAGGGTGGAGGGAATTGTCTGTAAATTATATTAGAAAACGATTATTAGTTTAGTTTAGTTGGTTTAGTTTATTTCATTTGTCACAAAAGAAGATTACAAAGGAAAAGTGAAAAATCAAAAAGAATTGGGAGCTGTGACAGGGGGAAGGAACAGAACTCTCGTCCCAATTGAGACCTAACCCCTATTGACTAATAAAGCAGTTAAAAACTATCTTTGATAAATAAAAAGTGCAATCATATAAACTAATCTAGTGGCCAGTTGCATGTACAACTTTAATCGTTTCTTCACACTGGCGACGATTTAGTATGAAAAGCATTATCCCACCTGACTTGGAGTAAGACATATTCCTAATAATGCTACTTCGCAACAGTAAGAGTGACTTTTCCTAAAATTTATCTACGGACAATAGATCCATACATTATGGACTAAATAATTACGTTTACCAGTTACGATGCTGCTAGCATTTATAATAAGATATGTAACGAGGGTGGACGTGGGGGAGATGGCGAATCACTTTCCCCCTCAGGTCAGTTTAAAAAACCCAGGCCAAGTGGGGTTAAAACTACTCCAAGGGACCGTTCATTACATACGTGTAATGGGGGAGCAGAGGGTGTTCCAAATTTTGTTGGAAAAATTTGGCATTTGTTATTGTCACTATCATCATCCTCGTTACTATTATTGTTTGAATTATTATTATTATTATTGTTATTAGTAGTAGTAGTAGTAGTAGTAGTAGTAGTAGTAATAATAATAATAGTAGTAGTAGTAGTAGTAGTAGTAGTAATAGTAGTAGTAGTAGTA
>JANRMR010180390.1:9073-21241 GCA_025434825.1 Bergia sp. 'catenularis' | reverse complement strand
GTCTTTGTGTCCATACTCCATATTTAGTGAATAAACCCCCTCTACGCTTTTTGTATCGAGCTATACAGGCCCGAGAATGAAAAAGTGTCCGAAAAGTGAACATTTGCCCGAGGCAGAGCCGAGCGGGGCAAATGTGAAACTTTGAGGACACTTTTCAGACGAGGGCCTGTATAACTCGATACAAAAATAGCGCATAGAGTGTTTAGTTATTTTATGATTCAACAATAATTTTCTCATTTGGAACGGTAAAGCGCCCGCGATAAATGCAATGAAACAAAAAGGTAAAATAGGTTGAGTTTTTTTGTGTTTTGTGCTATTGAATTATTAACTAGCTTCGTTTTCTTTTCCCTTGCCGCTGTTCCCAACCTAGAAGCTGAGTTTTCGGCAATTATACAGCAAAAACAACCGTGAAAATAAAACAATTTTAATTGCATGCCCAGCGGTTGCAGATAATGGCCTTGCTGTATCGAAAAATATTAGCCCAGCCAGCGTACGTCACGTGATTGATTCTGACCAATAGCATCGCGCGTTTTCACTATGAAAATTATTGTTGAATTATAACAGGTATTATTGATTTAGCATTGAACGCACCATATTTTTTGGTATCGCCATCTCTTTGTGATCCTTTCACTTTCCCGTTATCCTTGACAATGAGGTAATACCCTGTTCGACAATAAAGTTTCACAACTCGATTGATAGTGGTATTCTTCAGCGAGATTCTTGCATCTTTATCTCTGGTACTGTTTGTACACTTTAGGAAACATTTGGACGCCGATACCGACCAATGAACCACGCACAAGCACAGAAAAACAATTACTAGCCCCTCCTGAAGAAATAAAAAAGATAAAACGACGTTAAAATTCACATTTAACGTAAAAGAAAATCAAAACCATATACGTTGGTGCTGAGTAAGTTGTCTACGCACTATTACTGATCTTCCTGTTTAAACTCTTCTAAAATATAACCAAGAAATTAACGATTCTCGACGAAAGATAGATATCTCAGATTGTATTTATCTTTTTGTTTGGAATAACAGAGAAGTCAGGCATAAACAAAAAAACCCCCACTTTTTACATTGTGATATACCTTCTGATTCGTCATTGAAGATGCTTGCCAAGTTATTACCAGAACTGCAAATAAAGCAAACAAAAATTGTTCAGTATGTAGACTATTCCTCTGCACTCACGTATTTTTCATCATTTTAGTACAAATTAATGTCCATTTCAATATAAAAACGAATATTAACATTTTAAAAGTAGAATTCTACAAAAAAAAAATTACAACACACAGTATTCAATATGGACTCAACTGAGTAGAATCGAAGATTGAAGGTGAAAAGATGAAAGATCTAGGGGAGCTATTAACAGATATGAACTCTAATAGAAGAAACGAAAAAGCGAAGAAAATTTAGAAGGAAGACAGTGTGGCCGGTCGGTTCAGTAGCCCGAAGATGCTGAGTTCAAGTCCTCTGATCTGCCTGCCGGATGTGCTTGTGTAAATAGCCTTCGGTCAGCCTTTGTGGCAGTTGGAGTTTTAACTCTTGCAATTGTTTGTCTGTAACATGGCACTAAAAAAACTCTTACTTGGGGAGATGACATTAGAAAGTATTTAATTTTTTTCTTTCTAACGGTTTCGGCCATTTTGAGGCTAAATCGAGGTCTTTACAGCAGCCGAATCGTCCGTCTACCTGGTCGGCGTTCTCTAATAACTTTGAAAAGTTGTCGACGGTGAATACAAGTTTGATTTTTATTGACGTTAGAGTTTTCTGTTATATAACACTTGGTGACAGACATTTTCATTTCTCAATTGTTCACTCTGAAGTTCGACTCGAGCTAACTGCGCCGGCCGAGCGAGTTTTTAATCTGTTTGGAATGCACTGCTCTCATTGTATGTACTCGGAAGGCAAGTCTCTGTTATGGTATATACTATACCAACTTAGGCAGTACTCCCAACTACTGCTTAAAAACAAACAGAGCATCATGCAGCCTAACTGAATAGGCCACGTAGGCTGTAGACCGTAGAATAGATAGAGCCGGATTCAGCATCATCGTAGTCAACTCTAGAGAGACCGGTTTCAGCTATTTATATATTTTCTGAGTTAAAAGGCACCAGGTCTGTCACTTTTTAAGGATGTCAAACGTCAAAACAAATCTGTTGTTTTGCCAATTTTAAGATGCCTTTTGCCTGTTGTTAACATTAGCTGTTCGAAGTTACCCTCGTTAAACCGTAGACGAGATTTGAGGACAACAAAAAGTGTATCCGTGCTTTAGACATCTTACCGCGAAAAATGGTGGACATGGACAACATTTTCAGCATTGCGAATCATTTCACTTAGTCAACACTGAAACGTACAAATAAAATATGAGATGGTGACAATTTTGAGAAACCCTATATTTGCCGAGGATCAAGAAATAGAAAATGCATGTTTTAGTTGTACATTAGTTTTGATTTCATCTTATTTAAATTTCGAACAGAAAAATCAACAAAGATTTAGTCCAGAACCGTTTAACCTGCGTAGCTCGGCTTTCCAGTCAATCGAGAAGAGAGAAACAAGCGGCGACCCTGAGCTTCACAGTCTAGTTTTTAAGAAAGTTATCCGCCCCTCAGATTGGCAGAAGTTTTCAGCGATGTTAGCACTGAAGATAACAATTATAGGAAATATATTTTGTACACAGCTGAAAAGTTAAATAAGTGATTTTAAAGTTAAAAAGGTTAATGTCCTAAAAATGGTCGGCTTTGTGAGTACACAGTACACGAGACAACATCAATATTTATGGCAGAAACACGCTTATTAAAATCCCCTCATTTATTAAAAAGTTCTTGGTTTAACAAGATATTTCTCAACAAGTAGTTAAAAGCTGAGTCGAGCGGAAGTATTTACTGGCTCAGTCCTCACTAACCTAACACAGTGTCTATTAACGAGCTGTCCGTATTATCGAGGGCTCCGATTGAGATTCAACCACAAAAGAATTTTTACATACTAAACAGTGTCGTTTCCTTACATGTACCATATCTGGCAAAACTCTGGCTAAAGGCGTATTGATACTACTGTTAGTTTTTTTTCACCCATTACAAAGCACGAAAGTATAAATTAAAAACGGTCAAAGGTTTGTTACTTACTGGTTAAATGCTTCAGAACGATGAAAGCGAAGTGTTCTTGTCGATTACATGTATTGGTACGTGCAAGAACTGAAAAATTCAATCTTCTGTTTATCCAAAATATATCACATGTTAACCCAAGGACTGAGTTTTTGAAGACATGTATCTCGAGAGCTTGATTTTCGCAGAAACCTCATTTATATTCGGTAGACAGGGCCAGGGGTGTCATTGAGTTCTGCAATCGATATTTGTCATCTCTTTGTAGGGGTGTAGATTGACGAAGACAGTTAGTCTCAGTATTCGCTTTACTTTGTACAAATTATATCTAAGAAAAATGGCAACATGATCTGCCAAGCCAGCTGTACCGAACAGTTATTCTTGCACCGGATCCGTTTACAATGTCATCAAATAAATGCAATGAATTAGTATTTTCAGACAGAACTCAAGGACAGAACTGACAGTACGGTCTCCTATACTTCGACTGGTTTAAAAGATGGAGAGAGAATATTCCAGGGTGATTTATTTTCTAAGTGAAATTATAGGCTACGTAACGACAGAAGCCGCTGAAATACAAACTTAATAGCTATAAGACGCAATATAGTATAGGCAATAAAGCCGGGGGTAGCAAAAACAGTATCTACTGGCAGTTCGTGAAAGAAAAAAACCCACATTTTTTAAAACATTTTTAGATATTTGAATCAAGAAAATTTAAGGGCAAAAAGATGAAAAGGAAAGCAATTGGTGGTTTGAAAAAATAGAAAATTTAAAATGTTTGAATTCCTTTTAAAAGAGGAAGAAGCGTTGGCACTTAATGGACTCCGGTGTTTCAACTCGTAAAAAGGGGCGGGTAAGTATCCCCATTTTATTTCCTCAAAAGCAGGCTTTTTGCCTGTAGGGTAGTTGCAATCAGACTTGTCCACAAAGTTGGCATTTATTCAGTAAGATTGTTGAGACTCATTATTGACTCAAAGCAGGAATTACCTGTTATGGTAGGGGCACCGACGAGATCTGTCTGAAAAAGTTCGCTTTCTCGAGAAATTTTGCAATTTAGAACTTACAGTTACTACTACGGAAACCAAAGTCCACACTACGCCGGATTTATTTGAAGACACAACTTTATTCTTATGGTTAAAGCGTACCGACCACACTAAACTGGATAAATTGTTTACGAAAACGAAACCTTTTGAAAACGCTCTTAAAAATGGATAAATGCCGGCTTTGCGTTTTAGTGTGGACGAAAAACATTTTGAAAACGCAACATTTAGAAAACTCTGACGTCATAAATCCACAAAGGAGTTGCGTAAAAATCGTACCGTGTAACATCACCTTTACACACCACAAACTCCAACAAACTTCTGACAACAATGTTGTGAGTTTTTGAACACCATTCAAAAACTTGCAACACGTTGCTGCAACAAAATAGCGCTAAAACTCGTAATCATGCGCCATGTTGCACGAACTTAATTTTTATTGCAACAATATGCGAGAAAAATCGTCCTTCCGTGTAATATCACCTTCAGGTGAATACTTGAAAAAAGACTGCTTTCTGGCCGCCACCAGTGCAAGCAAGCCACCATTTTGAATTTCTGCATGGAGGTGAATATAGCGTCAGATTTGAAAGTTTTAACCAATCATACACTTGCGCAGATTCTTTATATTCGCCTGACAGCATTAGACGTAACTTAAACATATATTAACGGCGTGAAAATTCTGTCCTGTGACCTTTCCCGTGAGCTTCGCTCAAATTCAAACTTTGGAAAACTCAAAGAAGGTCTAAAGACATTTTCTTTCCTAAAGCATTTAAAATACTATAGGAGTACCTGTCAGTAAGTGCATGCCAACAACAAAACATTTGTTCTTTGTTACCGTTTTGACGAGCTTATAAGCGTCGTTTAGCTGTTCTTTTCGCAAACGTTTGTTTTTTCTTCTCTTAGACCTTTTTATTTAATTCGGTGAGAAACAATGAGCTTTTCAAAAAAATGTACATATGTATTTAAGTTTTTCAGTACGGCAAGAACATTACAAAACAGTTTGTCTGTATCTCAAATCGTTTCTCCGTTTTTCTAAAAACCCTATCGCGAGTTATAGACGATTTGGTGAAGCTGCAGACTATAACCTCAAAATATCTACGTACGCCCCTAACTTTCCATAATAACGAAACAGAGGAACCCGCATGCGTTGAAATGTGTTTCTCGAGGTCATTGCCCACCATTAAAACGTCAATCTTGCAATTACATTAACTGATAAACTACGGGACAAAAGATACTTGACATGATGTCTTATTACTGACAAAGAACTCGGAAACAGGTACACACACTGAACCAGCATTGTTAGAGGGGCATGGACAGGTCTTTCAAGAACTTGATCTCTGTTCAAATTACCGGTAAATGAAAATTTCGGAGGCCGCTCGTCTGTCCACGCTCATGCAGATTTTTCGTAACTGCTGCTTCATTATCCAATGATTGTGCTCAGTCGCATAATCAATATAATGCAGTAGTTGCATTAGCAAAGAACATTCAACTCTCTTAGTTATGATTCACAAGCTAGACTAAGAAGCTGTATCACACTTTGACTTTCTGTCTGAGCACTAAAGAACGTAAAGCAAAGACATACCCCTTACGTGCGTCACTCAACTGGTGAAGAGACTATGGTTGCCGCATATTAGCGTACTGTATATTTTATTTCCTTACGAAAAATTACTTTTAAATTTGGTTTGCCCCAATTCCTTTCCGTTTTTCGAATTCTTTAAATGCTAAAATATATTGCTTCGTTCAAAGTCATGGTAAGTCAGCGCTAAATAGCTTTTAGAACTTGCAAGAATATTCAATTTCTAAACTTGCATTGTTAATGTATTAAATACAGACAATCATATGAGGTAAAAGATTGCCCTGCTCATTATTTTGAAAGAAGTTCTCCTAAAAAAGGACACGGCCGAGGTTGCAGGTGGATGGAATGTTTATTTAGAACAAATGAACATGTGAAATATTTCATAGTTCAACCTTACAAAATGTGAATTCCAAATTGAGAAATAAACGTCGTAAACAATTAACCAACTCTTAAGTAAGATAAAACGTAAAATGACTTACGTGCTTAAAATTCCATAGCAATGCAACAGAGACCTCTGTACTGAAATGAATTTCTCTATGTCAATGCCTATCATTACAAGGAGCTTGGAAACAGGTGCGTACCTGTAATGTTATAGGGGCATAGAACGGTCTCTTAAATTTATAAATGCTAGCAAGAACTTGATCAAAATGCCAGTAAATTTTTCTGACTGCTACTCCATCACTCAATATAATCAGTGTAAAGCAGTGGTCGCATGAGCAAAGACCATGTACTAATTATAGTTCACTAGACTGAAAAGCTGTACCTGCTGGGCACTAAAGGACGTAAAATCAGACATACTCAATATGTGCGCCACTCAACTGATGTACAGGCTAATGTTGCCGCATATCAACCTACTGTTTCTGATATTTGTGAAGGAACAATTAATTTTGAATCTAGTTCGCCTCTATCCCTTTCCGTTTTACAGTTTTTTTAAATGTTAAAATAGCTTGCTTCATTCAGAGTTAAGGTAAGCTAAACAGCGTTTAGTTTTTGTAATCCAAATAAGGGCTAAAAGGTCTCCTGCTCGTTGTTTCGAAATTGCAGATAGCTGCACAAGATGTCACATAGCCCAACCCAACAAAACGTTTGACTTCCAAACTGATAAACCGTTATTAAATTCTTTACTTAAGATAAATTGGAATCTAAAAATGCATATCAAAGGTTATAAATAGCAATCTCTAAGTGAAATAGAGCTATAAATATATGAAGGGTTTCGGAAGAGATTGAAGTAATCTTATAAACGAGTGCTATCAAGCAAATTGACAGCTGAAGAGTGTAGTTGATCTCCACAGGTATTTTTAACTTTTAAAAGTTTTAAACTATAATTTCTGGAAAACAAAATGTATGACAAACTCTTTGTTCAGGCACTTTAAGCAAAATTATATACTAAAAATGTAAAAAAATTAAAGCGGGTAACACAATTTGCCATTTCGTGTTGGTTTTATTACAATTGTCATTGATGGCTGTCCCATTAAAATTCACGAAAGTTGTTGTTGTTACCTACACGAGAATGGTACCCATACTGATAAGATCTGTAAAAGTGTGTCCTGCCAAGAATTAAAGTCAGTTAAAAAAACTCATTCGTGACTTGTTATAATTTACAAAGCTTAAATTCACCCTCATCTGGATTACTTTAGGATGACTTAGATGATGTTTTTGCTTAGAGATCACAAAAGCTACAAAATCGTTCTGCGAGAATAATCACAAAATCTGACAACGACGAAAGCTCAGTCGTAACTCTCAAACAATTAACTGGGCTGGGGCGACCTTAAAATCCGAAGATGCAATTAATTATAAACACGATTAAAGACCTACTGCTGCAGAATATCTAATTGATTTATTTAAACCAAAAACCATGCATTCAGACACAGCTTTTGCGAGACTCCAGCAATACATTGGAACTGAGATGAAACCAAGAACTGACTGCTTCAAAACTTATTTAGTTGTAATGAAGCTAACTCTGGGATAGTCTTTCAAGAAGTAAAAGAAACTCTGCTAAATGTTTCTTTGCTAAGACTAATTCTTAGCTTCCCATGCTTACCCTGCGTCTGGGGATAGAGATTATTATTTAAGAGATTATGGTTTTAAAATGTCTGTGTCTGTGTGCGTGTGTGTGTGTGTGTGTATAAATATATATATATAATAATTGTAGAATGTATAATATAATTTTTCACACTTGTAGCACAGTTTTATTATAAAATGTTAGTGAAGTAGTACTGATTTAGACTGATTTAGATGGAGACGGATATCATGTAAAGCAATTCTTCGCTGATGGACATTTTCTATACCGTCGATAAATAAAGACGTTCTTGTTCTAGTTCTTCTCGTCCTTATTCATTACAGCCACAGTGTGTTCATTTCGACGTGGACTCTGGCCTGGGTAGTAAATATTAGGGGGCAGTAAGGTTCACTGTTTCAGGCTTTCAAGGCGGTTATGGAAAAGTTGAAGGTTTCCTTGACTTAAAAGGTAAAAGTAAAAACTAAGTTCCGCTCAGTGAGGTCCAATCTTTTTCAACTGAAAAATTTATTTTAAAATAAAACTGGAATTTGAACATGTAACGTAACGTTATTAGCGTTTCGAAAATGCATTGATCTTGAGCAATATTATCTGCTATTTATCAAAGGATGCCAAAGCCCTAAACTAGTATATGGTTCTAAATAATGAACTTACTGTGACATGCGATTAGTTGCATTATGAAGTTACGTGCAGAGTTCTAGTTCTTTCGGAATATCGTAATGAAGATATGTTCGTTCTTAATTTACTATTAAATGCATGGTAGCTTATATATCCCGGTGTCAGCGAAGGGAATAAATATTGTTGACAATTCTGCGTATTTAATTCAGTACTAAACAAACTCAAGTCAGTAAACGAGTCAGCAAAATTTGTAAGAAAGTAACAGCTTGGTATTCTTTGCAGATTAGATTTCCTTTATTTCATTACTGATATAAACAATGAATTAGGCCTCGTTCTTAATGCCATACCGGATAGACCTTCTGTTTACACTACGAACGATTTTTCTGGCTCACTTTTCGTCTGTTTTCGACGTCACTCGCAAAGCTTTCGAAAAGGATTGTCACATATCGGATAAGTCCCGCGAAAAAAGCTCCTGTTTAACACTGACTACACCGTAACGTTGTGTAACAGAACGATTTCGTAGTGTGTCGGCACGATATCTTATCCAGTATAGTGAGATCGTGTAAACGAGGCCACAGTAGTAAGTTCAAAACCCCCAATACTAAATGTCAACTTCAGATCCTGTTTTATGTATGCTATGCTATTAGGCCAATCTGTGTTTACATATTTTTTCTTTAGCATTGATATAAACTCTATCCGACGGACAAACAAAGAGCATCACGGGATAAATTCCACATACATAGATAGCATGTTTTAAGACAACATGCTACCGGTAAGTTTGCCAAAATTAAACTGCACAACTGTATTAGATTTTTCGTTGCATATAAATTCTTACAAAGTTTCCAAACTTCAAACGTAGGTTTTTCGGTTTGAATTTCAAATTTAATCGTCAAACTTGGCCTGATTTGCTCTGTTCATTTATTCATCTAACAAATATTATTTTTTTCTAATACCAAAATAGAAACATATCTAAAATTTATGTATAGGAGGCCCATTTTGTGTTGCTGTTGCTATTAGTATTACTGTAAAAACGTCAGTTTGTATCCCTGAAAAGGTCAGGGATTAACGTGAGGCTAGACACTTACCTCTGAATTTTAAAGTGTAGTGTTGGGAGCTAGTTTCCTTCACACTGCTAGATATCACTATAAATATTTTATTTAAAACATACTGCGCATGTACGGCCGGCCACTTCGACCAATGAGGTCTGGAGACTTCCGTTACGAAATCTTTTTCCACTTTTGTTGTTAGAAATATCAGTTTGTACTTCTTATCAGATGCTAGACTGATTGGCAGATATTTGGACAATTCTTTCTAGAAAATTCATATAGTCTATTTTATTTCTTGTTCAGCACTTAGACTCAAACTTAGAGATGCTCGTTTTAGGCGCATACCGGTATATAAGAATTATATTATTAACATTATTATTATTAATATTGCATATATATCTGTATGTAATACTAATAGATGTATAGATGCCAAGTTTTTTAAGAGTAGCTTGAGCTCAATCTACGGTCATACATGTCAAGCCGGATCGCAACTTATGCCGCCATATATTTATTGCCTGGTGTAAAATGGGTGAGTTAGCAGGCTGGCTGCATGTCATTCAGGCTGTTGTGACTGAAACTATAATCTGCAGTCAAATTATGATAGGTGTCATTCAAAAGACGTTTTGAAATGACAAATGTTATCACCGCTATATGCCGATTTCTCTCTTAGGTCCGATCTAGACATTGCATTTCACAGGTGCCGATTCTGTGTATATTTAAATAATTTATATTTTATACATGTATATATTTGTCCTCCTCGGTACATTTCAAATTTACAGTTTCGTTCCTAGGTCCTGCTTTCATTTCGAGGCTTTTCTTAAATGCTTATATAGACAAACCAAATGATTATATAGACAAACCAAATCTAAGTCTAGTTGTATATACATTTCTCAGCTCATTCGCATCAACGAGAAGAGGAAGACTTATTATGCAAGTGCCACATAGTTACGTTTTAACAAGAAGACGGCTTCTGGGAGTTTTTCTTGTATTGCTATTATTTCTTTCAGCACGAAGCGTCACGCAGTCCTTCGATATATAACTAAGGACTTCGCTGGGGGAAGTCAGGCGAAATAGTGACCAGAATAGGTGCAAACTATAACAAAGGTATAGTTCATAACGAGACAACAAACATTTATAGTGTCTATTTTATTTCGCTGAATATTCGAACCAACAGTGCATGATTCACCGTACAAAGTCTCTCAAATTCGACCCGCAAAAAGCCAATTTATTTACAAACAGACGAACTTAGCCGCTACTGAGGCCGCAACTTGTGCTGTATTCTGTAATTACGCCATGCGCTTTCTTCCGTGATCGTTGTTACCTATACATTGGTGGCAAAGTTAGCGCAGTTGGTTAGATCTCAGACTGCTACGTATGAGGTCCCGGGTTCAATCCCCGGCCCCCTCGAGAACTGAATATTTTGGTGTCCTTCTTTCCACCAATGTTGACTCAGCTTTCCATCCTTCCGAGGTCGTAAAATGAGTACCAGCATGCTGGGAAGTGGAGTATCACACTTTGTAAAGCGCATTTGAGCATATTCATATGGAAAATGCACTATATAATACAACACTTTTTTTTATTCGATCTGCATGTTGTACTAGTTAACATGTATGTTCATTCCACAGCGGAATTTCGCGTGACCGAGAAACAGCGGTCATTTTAACTTTCCATTTTACATTTATTTCCAAAAGGTTTCCAAACGTTGGAGTAACGTGTAACCGTCTTAATCAACTTGTTTTAAAGTTTTAAAAATATAAAAGACATATGTCGTTGCCCATAGCACAAGTGAAACAATGAAAGCAGAGACATATATTACGTTTAGCTGCGTTTGTTTTACTTTCGATACAAAATTTGGACACACAAAATTGCTTTTCCTCAGTTCTTCAAGCAGCAACAACAGTAAATAATATCACAGATAACTGCAAAACGTAATGTTTGCTCAGGAAGATAAAGAGACATAAAACGGGGCTTAAGACACATTATTGATAATTTTTATTGGATACATTTTAAATAACTTACCAGCTGTGTATTGAAGCTGTTGTGCCCCCTAAAAACGGCTTCTATTTGATATTTTCTTTACAAATATTAAAACAGTGCCAAAACGATACCTAAAAAAATATCAGACTGTAAGAAATGATATCCTAAAACCAAACCAAAATGTTGAAAATGATACCCTTAAACTTTCAGACCCCTCCCCCACCCCTCCCGTATGAGGCTCGTCCTTTTTTCCGGAAGTCCCTTCTTTGTGGTCAGTTATAATGACAAACCAGAAAACAACTCGTGTTTCTTTTGAATCTGTTGTGTTTCTGATATAGTGTCAGAAACAGTAACAGTAAGGCCCACTCCTCTTTTTTATAAAGCCTTAAAGGTCAGTGATTTAGACTAAATGGCATTTGAATCGTTAAGTGCTGTCATTATCTCCAAAAAACCATATTATTTTGGGTTACATGACGCCCTGCAAAGCTCACTTAAACCGCCAAACAATTTCAATATGATTAGACAAAAGAGTAGGTATTTATATGAATGAGAATGTACTATAACTATGAAATGAGTTAGACAATGTTTTTCATAATTGCTGGATGTTTCTATTCTAGGGGATAGACTTCGCTGATAGGACCGGAAGTCGACCTTGCGAGCCTTCTGGACTTCTCTTATCTTGACCCTTTTGTTTTATGATTCGTCACTTGATATAATGCGCAGTGTAATTGGCTGAGAAGAAACGCGTTTGTTTTGCAGCTTTGAGGAGGATGTAAAGAAATATGACTATTTGACAGAGCTGCT
>JANRMR010180389.1:0-32439 GCA_025434825.1 Bergia sp. 'catenularis' | reverse complement strand
CCCATCCCCCTCCTTGCATCATGATCAGTAAGAAAAATAATCATCATTGGTTAGAATTCCACATTAAGTCATTATCTTTGAAAACTAACGAATTACAAAAAACTTCAAAAAGTCAAGTGTCTCTTCTTTGCCGACAATTTCCCTTTTTTGTTAATAGCTCAAAGATCAGAATTACAAACATATTTATTTCATTAACAGAGGTTTCTTCTGCTGTTAACCTCAATAAAACAATATCACAACTCATCACTGAGGTTAGGCTAAATGGCTCTGTTATTTGTCTGTCATCTCTTTACAGGTTATGTTTTTAAGTGTCTGAAAAATCACATAAGTACAATTTTATAACAGGTCAACCATACATATGACCTGATAACTATCTGAAGTAACTAAAGTTTACTACTTGATCTAAGCTGAGTGATTGGTTTTATCATTCAACATCAGTAAAATATTTATAGTTTTCAAGCTGTGTACTAATATCAGTGTACAAGTGCATTCTTTCTAAATGAAGAGGGATTTAGAATTTAAGTAATGATATTAACCTTGAACTATTATGCAGCTGTATCTAAGAACTAGCCTCTCTCCCTGGGGAGTGTCTCAACTGTTTCTATATAAATTTACACTTTGTAAACATCTCAAATTTACACCTCCAAGAATCAGTCACACTAGAAAATTATAACTGTTCACCTTCATAATATAATTTTAAAACTCAATCAGGTTCATACATGTGTGAAGATAAAATGAAAGGTTGTGGAAATGGGATTACTAGTAAAGGGAATGCTGTAAATGTTGACGGTACTATGTTTTTCAAGCTTTTAAGAATGTGTTTGTTAATCAACTTTGTAGTTTCAAAAGTCCAAAAATGGCTGACAATAACCATCTTTCAAAAAGCCCATTTCAATTCAGTTGTAATTTGATTTTGATTAAAGACATCCATTGCTCCATCCTCTTAATATCTACCAGATATTGATCTACATGTAAGAAAAAACCTTTTTCGGATCCACAATGTTAAACTCAATGAAAATTAAATTATCATACAAGCTAATTAAAAGTTCGGGTAAGGTTTGAAAAGTAAAATATCTGTCTGGAAGTATAATTAAAAAAAGCTGTAGGTCAAACTATTGAGTTCATGCAAGTTACAGGGCTTCAACCCATCAAAAACAGGGATTAAGTTTTGTTTACTAGAACTGAATACACAAACACTCCAAATTCTTAGCAAGTCAAATTGTTATCATTCCTGGGCAAATAATATAAATATCAAGTCTGTAACTAAGTGTTTTGCCCAACCTGGTCTTCAGTTGCTATTGGTGTCAACATACAAGTACAAACATGTATGATATACCATGTGTATAGCAGACACATATTTACAACACCAGGCATATTATACACCTAATCATATGGTGTTAATTTGATTTTAGTAATCTGATTGATATAAAATGACAACTTGATTTAACAAATGAGCTGAGTAGGGGGTAGGCAAAGCTTCTATTCTCTGTGATCACGTACAACTGTGAATTGTGATACTAAACAGACTGCAGACTAAAATTGAAGGCATCTTTTAAATTAGAAGCAGTATATTGTCTGATATGGTTGGCACAAGAAGTAGGCACAAATGTTTTTCTAAAGGCAATATGGTTTGAATAAATTTAAGATACAGAGTTTGTATGCACATTTTAAATCTAATTTCCATGACTTTCATGACCTTATTTTGCAAAATCCATGACCTACAATTATAATACCTTGAAAATTAAGGAAAAAGGTGTTTGCCATTAACTGAAAAATTATACGATTTTACTGCAGTCACACACAGATCCTATTTTCCATAACTAATTTTGATTTTCCAAGTTTTCCAGGCCTAGAATTTTAAACATTTAAATTCCATGACTGCAGGTTTTCCATGACCCAAACAAA
This sequence comes from Bergia sp. 'catenularis', assembly GCA_025434825.1. NCBI lineage: Eukaryota > Metazoa > Cnidaria > Anthozoa > Zoantharia > Parazoanthidae > Bergia > Bergia sp. 'catenularis'. The sequence goes on along the minus strand of JANRMR010180389.1, from coordinate 30,534 downwards.
CCCTGTAAATAGACATGATATAAAAATAAATGAATAATTGAGTAATTTATATTAAAACCACGCCCAAGCATAAGATGATGACTTCTTCAAGAGGGCTCACACACTGTAACCAACAGCACAAAATTATTACTGTAAATATATGTTCCTCACTGCTTTATATTTTATTACTGGGAACAAATGGCTGTTATAAATTTAATGGAAAAGAATGTAATCTGCAGGATTTAAATGAAAATACAGCAATACTATGGGAAAAACATAACAAAGGAATTTGTTTTTTTCTGTCTCTTAAAATACTGGTTCTTGATTAGGCAAAAAGAGAAAAACCAAGCATCTCTAAAGTATTGACCAGTCTAGTTAATATTTAGTATACTAAAATACTTTTATAGGAGAGAAGCAAGTGTATCTCACTGTCAGAAAATACCAATGGATGTGATCATTCTATGTGCTAACAAGTACAATCTACAAATTATGAAATGTATTGATTGTTTTTCTTTGTTCCTCTCTAATATCTCATCTGCTTACAGCCTAAAAAGCTGGATGTGCTGGTATTTCAAAAACAAGATATATTGATCCCAGGTCAGGTGTGGCTGTGTGAAGTCAAGTGTTGGAATTTGCCAGTCCAGCCTTTGTCTCTATTTACAACACAAACAAATAAGTAGTTGGAAAAGCTAAAAGCACTTGAAAATCTCTAGTTATTTTTGAAAAATACAAGTGGCAGAAAACAACAAAAGCACTGGTAATATGAAACATGATTAAGGGTCACTGTGAGTATAAAAAGAAGCCCCAAAAATATCCTGAGTAGAAAACTACAGACAATATAGATAGAAAAATGTGACAGAAACTCCAATTGCTATGCAAAATATCAGTTTCTTTCAATTCACAAATCTAGATGGGTTTAATAATTTCAAAAGGACAACAAAAGATCTTTAAGTCTTGATACAACATTGCTTTACACTAATGGTATTTCTAAAGTTGTTTTTCCACTTGACTTGACCCGACACACTACAGCAACAACACCAAACTGACTACTGTACACAAAGTCCGGCATAACACATTCTGTGTTCACTGCAGCACTGTGCACTTGCATCTCATATTTTGATTATGAGCCAAAATGGAAAAAAGGTAAAAAAATCTGTGCCAAAACAACAAAAGACCATTCAAACTGACGTCACATACAACTCCTACAAAAAACAGCATTTTTCACAAATAGATGAGTATACTACCTATGGGATGTATAATTTTTGCAAGATTTGATTTTTCCAAGATAATTAAAATGACATAATCTTTAATTTCAGGTTACTCTCGGCTCTCTTTTCAATCGAAACAAACGAGCAGTCGGGTGGTTTCCAAGGAGCATTTGAGTGGTTTCCCATCACGTTCGCACGTGCAAATCTGGCGATCAGATTAAAAGTCAACAAAACCGGTAAACATGGCTCACCAAAAAACAAGACCGAAGAATGTGATTATCTAAAAGTCCCTACTTTTACAGATAAAAGTCATTCAAACTGACACCGCGAACGCATTTTTGCGGTTGTAATGACACTCCGCGCTAACACTTGTGGCTCATTCCGTGGGAAAATATCTCATGGATAAGGTCATTTCGACATTATCCCACACACTTCCGGAGCCGAGGGCGAAATGGAATAACCTGTCAAGATGATCCGAGAGAGTTAAAGAGTTATTATAATTTGATGTTGGTGTACAATACAAAACAGGATGTGCCCAAACAAAACAACAGTTCAAGGGTGGCTATTCAAACGGTCCGGCACGTTCCGAAAGCGCCTCGCAACACACCACCCTCAGATGTGCCGCCCTTGCAAAATTCCGACGGTTACAACAAGATACCGCTCGTCACCTAGCGTGCAACACTCACACCGATAACCTGCCTCTCAAGGCGACCTCCAACGTGGGACAGCAAGCTATTACTCTGTGGTTAAAATTAGGGGCAATTAAGAGATATGGAGTTGATAATTTTATCCCGATGCGTTTAACAAATCTTCTTCTATTGTCTCGTACAAAATGCGGGCGACAATACTCCGTAAACTGCGGTCGGATTGTGGCCATGTTTTACTTTGCGTTTAAATACTTTAATTGATTGTAAATAACTGTTTGAATATCTGATACTCACATCATACTCTGAATTTCGCTCTGGAACCATACTTTTGGTGTAATTTTTGTTCCTATGGCTACTGGACTTGGTGATGGGGTTGGTGGACTCGTAACTTCGGCTGGCTGTCAAGTAAAAATACCGGAAGCCTCGACGTTAGAATTATTAAAATTGCTTGTAAATCAGCGTTTAACATTTGAAGTACTCATCAGAATAGCGCCACAATATCTCTTAAGCAATTTGAGCTAATGTTTTTCAGTGGAGAACTTTATTTCGCTACAATTCAATAACACTTCACAACTAGGGCCACACCAACAAACAACAAACTTCCAACATGGCGGCCTGCTCTCACGAATCTTGAATTCAATAAAATGAATTTACCCTGCTTTCTGAAACATTTCCAGACGGATTAATATCCTTTGACTTGTCACCTTTCTTACTCTTCGATTTTGACTTAGTCATCCTGTCGATTTAAAGTCCCTGCACTTTTAAAAGTTGTTCATTTCACCAACATGGCAGCGCTGCGAGTGAATAGTAAACCGGAAGCGCGGGCGAACGCAATTGCCCATAATAGTAAGTTAAAAGCGCGCGAAAGTGTTCAGCCAATCGTTTTTAAAACAGGCTTTAAAAGCTATTTTGATCGCACTTCAGACTTTAATATCGTATTTACAACTTGTAATTATGACACTGCGCCAGACGAGGAAGCCAAAACATCGTGGATGTCATTATTGTTCAACCTTTGGCGCCAGCACAAGGAAATTCAAGTGTTGTAGCTGTAGTGGCACAGTTAAAGTATAATAACATCCTTTTGATGCGTTCATTTCCTGTAACTTTTTATGACGCATGATTCGGTTCAAAATAATTTTTGACACTCTAGACAACTCACAAGACAAGAACGTTGGCTGAAAGTGTTATTCATACGTGGTGCCCTAAGGGGAACTTGTTTTTTAGATTTAGTTTAAACCAAATCGTTAATCTTTGCGATTTGTTTTTCATATAAAAACTGAAATGTAACCGGTCGTTGATTTCTTGCCTGTGGCCCTGATCGTATTTTGTTGTATGTTTCACCCACGTGTAATAAGTCGTTCGGTTATTGGTGAATTGTGCCGCATGAGCACGCTTCAGGATGTCATCAAACAATGATTCCGTGAAGTATGAAAACCACAGGAATCCTCGAGAAACTCAACGGAATGTCGATTTTCGTGCTCCGATTGGAGGAATGCCAAAGAGGGCGGAGCACTTATGTTATATCTGGTTACGATTGGCTTTCACCGTGTACTTCCTAAAACGCAAACAAGTAGCGAACAACAGATGTCAAATCGATCCTGACAAAAGCCCGAGGGGAGTGGTTGGCCAAAAGCATTTCACTTTATTTCACTATCCGGTTGTGATCCAAACTCGCCACACTGATTCTGGTGGCCAGCTATTGTGGTTTACACATTGGAGAGCCATGACCACTGCCACTGAAAACCCGGGACCACGAAAAATTAAAGGAGAGAGATCGCTTATTGAAGCGCTCGCTGAATACCCAGGCGAATTAGTGAAGACCGATTCTCCAAACTTTGTTTGTAGTGTATTGCCATCTCACTGGCGATGCAACAAAACGCTTCCAGTGGCCTTCAAAGTGGTTGCACTCGGGGATGTCTCTGATGGTGTCCTTGTCACAATCGCCGCTGGCAACGATGAAAATTTCTCAGCTGAACTCAGAAACTCTACGGCTGTGATGAAAAATCAAGTGGCTCGATTCAATGATTTAAGATTTGTAGGACGTAGTGGACGAGGTATCGGCACGCTCACGTTAGGCACATTTTTGTTCGCGCATTTGCTTATGCACTTGTAATGACTTTATTGAGCATGAAATAACGTACGCAAAAATCACCCATTACTGGAAGCCCTTCGAATGTTTCCACTGACATCACCAGAAAGCCCTTTAAACAGACAGTGTTGCAATTACAGAGAATTTTCAAAACTTTTACTGATAGTTTTGTTTTAATTTTTTTCCACCTGTACGCAGGAAAAACCCTGACTCTGACGATAACAGTGAAAACAGATCCGCCTCAAGTTGCGACGTATTGCAGGGCGATCAAAGTGACGGTTGATGGGCCACGAGAACCAAGACGTAAGTGGTAGTTTTCAAACTTTTGCCCTCATTTCTATATATTTGGTAAGTGAATTTGTGGTTTATTTTTCAACACGATCCAAGACTGTTGGGTAGCTTTCACAAGCCTCGATCCAAAACAGAACTAATTTATTGTCGTAGTCTGTGGCAAGCAGTACAGAAGTGACTTTAATACTCAAATCAGATTTTGTAAGACAGCTCCTAAACCAAAATTTCGCGAGTAAAGAAAAAAAATTGGATTTCAATATTGATTTGATTTGTGGAATTAATGCAAAATCAAATGATAAGTATCTATTCTTACAGCGAAGCTTATAACAGATTTAGCATTATTACTTGAACCCTAATAGTTTTTTGAGAAGGTCCGTGTTTTGCCACAGTGGTCTGACTTTGAGGAAAGTATTAAAATTTCAACCTGATAAATTTTGCGGGTTAATTTTGAGTAGTCCATCTGTGGATGCAGAGCTATCTTGTTTAGATTCGTGAATTCTTTTTGCTTTACCACAAATAAACACAAGCAATGTTTAGATAAATAAAGCTATACCCCTCCATTCATTTCCATGAAAGCCACGCTTAGCAGGTAATCATTTGGGCGATACGCGGGCAGATAATAAATATTTGATGATTAATTAATGATTCATAAAACACCTTGGGCCCATTGGTTGGAGGGATAATTGAATTTATTATGGGAAGTCTCCAAGAATCCATACAATACAGGTGGCAGGTGTAAAGCAGGTGTTTTCTTCAAATATTCAGCCTTTCACCTGTCAAGGAAAAGCTCTTACAAATGCATTTGTTAATTTAATAGCACTTCCATTTATTTGATCATTGCTAATAAATCAGATAAAAAACACTGGCTTAAAACAACTGCCATCTCCACACCATTTCTTGTAAAAGAATTTTTGTTTTCTTTGTCTTGGAATCAAAAGGACTGCAATGATTGCAATACTTCAATAGTTTTCAGTGGGTATTGTTTTAACAATACTACTTTGTGTTTCAAACTAGTGAATGTAGGGTTCTTAAATGAAAGAATATTCATTAGTTTATAGATTAGCCTGATACAGCGCAATATGCAAAATCATGCTATTCCAATTTTCCTTTTGGTCAATAATGTGTATTAAATTTTTCCACTAATTGAAATCTTAGCTTTATTTGCAGTTCCATTATTTGATTGGACTTTTCAAAAATGTTTGTAATTTGCAACATCATTCCTTGGTGGAATGTTTAATTGGTTTTTAGAAGGCCAAAACAAGGTTCAATCAATATTATTAGTTCAGAAACTAGAGAAATGTCAGAAATGAATCCTAAGATGATAAAATACTGGTACACCCCCTGTTGGCGCTATTGATTTAATTAGTATTGTGAACACAGAAATGAAAATTTGTTATTTAGCTGTACAGACTTGGTCAAATGCAGTAAACAAGTGTAATGCTTAAGAATGAAGAACACTTTTGAGGTTACACAAAAGATTATAAACAGTGTTGTAGCACATTCCTTCACTGAAGGAAGAAAATAATATTTTAATGCTTGGGAATTAGGATTATTTGTCACTTTATTTGAATGAAAGCTTACAAAATAATGTCACAGTGATTGATAAAAACAAAATTGAATTCACTGTTGGAGATTGGTTTAAATATTTTATTATTTACTCTTGCTGTTCACAAAGTATTTTTGCATAGAATAACCATCTGTTCAATTTTGACAAAAGCTAGCTATCTTGTTCTGTGTTGAAATTATATTTCAAAAAATATTAGTGAAGGAGCATTAATTTATTTTATTTTCCTATCCATATAATCTAGACACAATTTTGGTTTTAGATCATTGCTGTGAAATTAAGTAATATGTGGTTTATTTTAGTAAGAGCTAAGTAAAAGTAAGAAAGAGATTCATTTCTCAAATGACGCAAACCAAACACATATCACTAACTTTGCGTTGAACCCCTCACACTGATCCAAACTAGTTGAGCCAAATTTCACCCAAGAAACCACAAAATATTGTCAGTCTCGTTATATTGGCTTTTAGTTTATTGAAATTTTTATAAAGTTTCCAAGTGGTTAAGTTCCCTTAACCAATTGTGATCACTGATTCTCTGTCTTCTCTGATCACAAACCTCAGTTTCAGTGTCTAAATTATTGGTAACAGCTTTGTTGTGCAAATTCAAATAGATATTCCTTTTGGTTGTGAGTTTTAAATATTGCTATCCCAAAGCACTGAAAGTGCTAATCCCACTCCTTGCTCTCTATTATATATTTTGAAATTCTTTAATTTTCAAATTAAACACCTTAATTCTGTTTTGTTTGCAAAAAAAATATTTCATTTCTCTTCGGAGCTCATAGCCAATTCTCATGCAAAATGAGTGAAAAGGTGAACTTAAAAGTATTGCCATTTACAGAGAAGTCGCACTTCCTGTAGAACTGAAGGGAAGTTGTAGTCAACCCACACTAAGTCTTCTACAAAAAATCCCACCTGCTGCAACATTTGGGGTAATTGTCAAGCTTTTAGAAAATATATAAGTATGAACAGAGCATTTGTTGTTGTTGTTTATTTACAGTATACTGCAAAACAAATAAGGAATTGTATTTGGTGGGCATGTTCCCCAAAATAATTCCTTTAGCATTTAAATTCCTTGTTTTGGAATGGAACTAGTCTGGTGTGAATTGTAAGGTTGTTAGGTTTGATTATTCATTCAAACATTCATCTTTTTACCCTTTCTAAAACACTATGTGTGACTGAAGAAGATATCTGAAAAACACTTGATGTGTCAACCCACAACCTTTTTAGCCAATGTGTAGCCATTGTTCATGTTGTAAAGAGCATTTGGATTTTATGGCCCACTTAAAGCCAACTTTCAACTCTGCTTATTATCACAAAAAGATGGGAACTCGTGTTAAAATGTTATCATGCTTTGAAACCACTTGGCATAGGAACTAAAATAAACCAGATTGAAACAGTTGTCTCAATACTTTCTGGTACCTGTCTGACAAGTAAAGGAATTCACAATAGTCAGTTCAGCAATTTGATTTCCATAGCTTGGAAAGCATGCTGTTTTGAAATGTAAATATTAATAATTACAGTTTATTTTGTGAGTTCGATGAAATATTTGTCTTTCCCTTCTACTGAGATGGGCTTGAGCATCATTTCTAAAGAACAAAATATAATCTATCTATAAAAGTGCATTGTACAAGAGCTCTAAGAGCTCTTTAAGAAATCTAATTATTTAAACACACAGGCTTTAGTCAGTACAAGTAAAAAATCAAATGATAAAGAGTATAGTTTTGTACACAAACACACATATACATATACAGGTACCAGTTGCACATAGTTGTTTCTGAAAGTGTTTTAATGCTCATTCATATGTATCTTCAGCTTTTAGTTTTGTTTAGTCAAGATTTTCATTTATGAAAGGAACTGCCAACAAACCAAAGCAACTCTGATTTGAGTGAAATTTGAAAATTATTATCCCATTGTTTGCATTGGACTCAGAAGGAAATGGAATGTTCAAGATTGGTTAATTAGAAATTGGCTAATCCATAAACGAAATGTCACAAATAATTAATGCTGTGAAACTACTAGAACAGCTGTTTTTATGGGTATTTTCACTATCAGGGCTACTCAGTGTTTAGAAAAAGAAAGGTGCTAGAGGAAATTTACTGAAACTAACTTTTTGATATAACTTTAAAAGCCCTCAGAGCTGGTGGTAAAATGAACTGTTTACTTGCATATGGTTTGTCAACACACAACACAACACAACACAAAACAGGAACACTGGAAAAAATTAAAGGGAACATGGAAGGCAGCATCACTACTGTGACCAAGAACAAAGCAATTTCTTGATTTATAATCAGTTGTACTGAATGTGAAGATAATAAAAACACAAAATTTTTAATTGCATTTGCCAAAACAAAGCAACACCCTCTGTGTAATGTGTACAGTGGTGTTTTTGCAGAGCTGGAAGCAAGTTGAAGTTACTACTCCAGCACAATATGATAGTCATTGCATTAGTTGTTCATATCAGCTTTACTAAAATCTTAAAACTGAAAAATGAAAAGGCAGTATTTTTCCATCACTCATTTCAGGGATGGTGGACTCTGTCCTTAAATTACAAATCTTTGATTCTTTAGGGCACAGAACTCGTTCTGATGACCGTGAACAGCCTCATGGATTTGAACAATTTGCATTCTCAGAACGACTTTCCGAGCTTGGCCTACATGTGGATACCCTTCGCCGTTCCATGAGAGACAACAACTTCCCCCCATTTACTGAACTACATGCAACCACACTAAAACCCATGGCAATGCCAGATGCATCAGCCTTCAGTGCACTTGCAGGTCCTGGTGAGTATTTTTAACTCAGAGTTCAATACACTGGCACATCATCAATGTGCTCCAAGCCCAGGAGCAGAAAGGGTGTGTGTGTATATATATACTATAATATACTGGTCAGTGTAGTTGGTGGGAATAGGTTTCTGCCAACCTTAATGTTGCTCAAGATTTTTAGATGTTGAGACAGTTGTTTACATTATAAATAGAGTTCTAATTATGCACAAGTAAATAACAAATACTTTTTTAAAATACTAAGGTATTTAAGACTGCTCCCAGACAAAATTCTAGCTACAATGACTTTTTCATTTTTCCTGAACTTTAACTTGTTTTTAATTTTAAGCCGCAGCGAAATTTCTAATTTTAAGTGAAGCTGATGATCACAATTCACTGTCGCTACCATTTGTAATAAAGATACTTGGAAAAAAATGAAATTTTTAGTATTTTTAATTAAATAAAGGACCGTCAGTGACGGTGATTTTTGCTTTTTTATAAACAATTTTAGAATCTTCTCTGACTCATCATTCCCCTACTTCCTTTACTCCACTTATTTATGGATGGGTCGCAAACACTTATTACGCACAAGAATTTCACTCTGGATGATCTTAATGCTAAGAGGCCATTAAATTGAGTCTGAGAATAAGATTTTTTGAATAGTATCGTTAGTTAATGTACATATTTACCATTAAAATTGGCAAACAAACCGACGCATTCATATAGATTCGTTGAAATTTTGCGTGACTTCCTTTTACTGGCTTTTTTCTAACTTGAACTGGCACGCAACCCAAAACAGTGTTTAATACACGCGCATGATAACTTTCGTCATTCTAAAATCCCACTTGACAAAAAATTTCGCTGTCGACAACAGCTTTTGTTTTGGAGTAGCGAAATGTAGTGATATTACTCTTTCCCGGAAGCACGGAGCCCGCGCTAAGTTTATCATTCGTGCGTGCAGGCTGCAACCACGCTTTCATCTCCGTTTTAGCTGAACAAAATGCCTTTTAGCTTGAACAACAGGAAAAACTTGTGCGTACGTGCGCGACGCTGATTAGCACTCAAGTTTTGAGAACATCAAGAATTCGACTAAACTATTTCGAGGTCATCAGAAAAGAGTTTTAATTCTATTTTGTCTTTGGTCCGAGTAATGTTCTTTCGTCAAATTGGTGATATATCTTAAGGAGAATCTTGAATTTTCGTTACCCAAGTGGAAAACCGAGATCGTTTGTTGAGTATTCAAAAGATCACGAAGTAATTCCCTGGTCGTGGAACGTGCGCGAAATCGCGTGATCGGGCTGGAAAAAGTGCTTTATTTCGAGAAGAATTGCAATTTTAAAGTAGCTTTGGTGTAGATTTCATTTTTGTTTTCGTTTTTGTCTCTTTTAATTATATGGCAACTGGAAAAACAAAGTAATATGAATCATACTTTCCTCTTCACACTAAAAATAACTGATCCAAACTTTATAGCGGATGAGCTATTTATAATGGCCTCATATAGCCCAATATCGTTTTTAACAACGGTCGACTTCTTTGCAAGATAATGATTATTGTACATGTAGGAAACACAACTGAAAGACTGAAAGCTCTTCTCCGCCCCTTTCTTCATAATATTTCCATTTTCAATAGTTGCCTCGATTGGTACCTCTGTGGTAGTCCTTGACAAATTCTTTCGATTCTAACCTGATGAAGATTCGAACCTCGATCAACACGTGGTCAGTGCTGGAAGCTTATTAAAATCACCGACTGACGACAAACGCAACTAAGTGTTCGGTACAAACAAACTGAACGATAAATCAAACTTGTGACGGCTAAATTGCCTTGTAAACAAAACGGTTTTGTTGACTCAATTGACGGCTTCCTCCCAAATACAACATCGTGAAAAGATATTGCGCTCAAGATACAAGTTGAAGATACAAGGATAAAAAATAACTTCTGATTTTGTAGTTCATAATGCCTATGACTCAGGCTCGATTATCTATAACGTATTCTGTTTCTACCTTAAACACATCAGAACCTTTATTAAAAAAATCGAGATAAGAAGTATAATATTGAGCAGTCCTTTGCATGCTCTGCGAGGAACGGGCAGCCTTATTAAATTTTTATAAGATTACCACCAAACAGAACAGTTTAAGGCCAGCAATGTCAACTGCGAGTTCTTTGCTAACTACATGTGCATTTCTACATGTTGAGTTCAGTTTGACGCCAAGTTTAGGTGGTAAAATCGAACAGACCTCAAGACAGTTCAACTTGAATACAAAATCTATACAAAACTGGCTCCAATGGGCTATGTGGAGGCTGTGTCGTTATGTAAGAATATTTGAGTAACAAAAATGACTGATCTCTTCTAGATTTTAGTCTGGGTTTTAATGATAGGTTTCAGGTAGTCACTATAGTCAAGATTTCAACATAGGTTACTGATAAAAGTCTAAAAAATATTGTGTCAAAGAGTTTGTTGGAGGAAAATTAGTTTCTTTTCTGCCCCAACCTCACCTAAAAGTAACTACCAGTCCGAAACGTGCCGGAGAAAGTTATTACTTGCTCAATGCTGTTCATGAACGATAAAAAGAAGTACAGAAATTTAACTTGCCATGTATGTGCTTGCAACAGAGATTGTTGTTTATTTTGATTCCGATATAAATATTGGACCACGTATTACGATATTAGACATTCAGCTCTCGTTTTGATGATGTATTTTGATAATTCCTTATTACTGAAAAGTCAAGATGATTGCTTTTAAACCTACTTCCTTTGAACATTCCGCATTCTTGGTAGCTTTACGTCGGACAACGTATTATTCACGTCACTTTTGAGTACTTTTAAGTTTCTAAAGGCTGGTTTTTGTGGTAACTCGTTGAGAAGTGCTGAAAGCATAGTTGCCGTCGAGAAATAAAACGATTTATGGCTATTTATCGCACGCTGTGATGGTGGTTGTTTTTGATAAATTTAGTTGTTCGTCAGTGATTTCTTGACGCGTTTCTTGTTATATCTATGCGTGATCTTCCTGCTAAGAAGGGCTTTATCTTGGATCAAACTGACTTACACTAACGCTGAAGGATTCAAGTTTTTGTATTCAGTCGGCAAATTCTTTATGTGTCTTGTATTGGACATTTGATTCGAGTGCCCGTACTTCATCGAACGACGCGGATCGCATTTGTCACGAAAAGCGTACCCACTCATTTGCGGTTTCCTTGCCTTTTAAAAAGATAATTTGTGGTTAAACGATTCATTATTTTTCTACAAAACGATCGGATAGCCTTAAGTTTAAACCACGATCTTTTAAATACTCCGTTCTTACTTCTGTATCAACTGGGGCTTGGCCTTTGATGAAAGCGAAACGAAAGCTTTTCGGTCTCGCGTTTTAAACATGAAAGACTAATTATATTATTGTCTGCTTTTCATATGTCCAGTTTGCGCAGCTCATACAGAAACAAAAGTTTGGGGGAGTACTTGTTGGTTGTTTATTGGTAACTTTCTTACAATATAACCAGACAACAATTCCGCGCAGTCAGATATATTGCAAACAAGTTAAGTTCGTTTTAATTTAGCAGTTGTTTGTGTGGAGCTGATATTGACAAACAGGAAAGAATCTTATGTTCACTTCCGTTTCTTTCTTCTTCGCAGATTCCAACCAAATTCGATCACCGTCGTCGTGGGGTTTTCACAGCCTCCCGGGCTTTTTGCCGGCTCACGCCGCGGCAGAATCCCCGGGTGTCAACCTATCTGTGCCTTTGACTGCACTTCAAAACAATCTCCCAGCTCAGAAACCTCAAGTTAACTTACAAAACACTGGAGGAGGCATGCAGGTTCTCTCGCACATTTATTCTGATCCACGATTCCAGTTTCCTTTCCGGACATCGAACGCGACATCGGGCACACCAACAACTGCTGCCACGACTGCGAGTGGCTTGGCGCCATCCATGAGTTCCATTGGGGGCTGTGCCCCGCCACATAACATGGAATCCTCAAATGCCATGCTTTCAAATCCTTGTCAGCCATTGAACCCTTCAGCTAATCATACCATGATGAATAACACTTTTATGAACAACACCGCCCTAAATAACGGAGTCGTTAATAATGGACTAACCTTCCGACCCCAGCCGTATATTCCACAGCCAGCCATGACCGCGCCCAAAGTAAATATGCAGTTCACCCCAACTACTGCCACCTCAATGTTGGGACATGCGCTGACTCCACAATATACGACGTGTGCCTCCTTTCCTGTCCCAAAGGCCATGCCGCTAATGAGTCAGAGTGCGAGTGGCATTGGGTCGAGTAGTCCCCGATTCCCAATGGCGTCGTGTATGAGTACAGCCGGTGAGACAATAGTGTTGAGCTCGGTAGGCCCGTATCACTCCACTTCAAGAACCGATATTCCTGGAATGATGACCATTAAACAAGAACCTATTGCTGTTGGTGTTGGGGCGTTGAACCATCACCAGGGGGGACTTGACGCAAATTCAAATGGCACTGCGGGTTCACCGTTGTCGGAAAGAAACGGCACCTCCACCCCCAAGGGAGTGTGGAGACCTTACTAATGTGTTTTAGTTTCTTCAAGGTTGAGATTTTACAGTGAGGAACAAAGGCTGGAAAAGTAACGATAACAAAACTAGTTGAAATTCGATGTTTGGTCATTTTAAAAGTTATGTTGTGTTTTTAAACTAGTTCTGCGAGTTCAGTTGTCCGTTTCTCCGCTGTTTCTGCACCATTCATTTAAATATCAGGCTGTGAGTACTGAGGAAATTGAATGAATTCAAGAACTGTGCAGACGACATGCATTGCTAGTTGGGTGAAATTTGTTCGTGTTTCAAAATGTAACATGTTCGTGCTGAGGCATACAGCAAGTGGAGACGGGCATTTTCAAAGATTGAATACTTTGAATTCACATTGCAACGGATGCACTATAAATGCAAAGGAATAAGCAAAGAAAATACAAACGTCAAAGATAAAATAAAAGTAATGATATAATTGAACATTATCTGCAAACGGATTGTAAATATAAATATATATATATATATATATGAACACTGGAAAGGATGTTCAAATACTATTTATTTATAAAGTATTAAGTTAAGACTAGTCGTTCAAAGTGGCGTCTAAAGAGTAATCTGTAGTTATGAATTTGTGAACCAACAGACAACCAAACTAAACTTCCTCTTTGTGGGATTAACGGACGTATTAAAATGTACAAACTACGACACCAGTTGTACAGATAATAGGAAACTTTATCAGTATTTAATCAAATTTGTGGAGATAACTTGACTTAAACTCGATTCTAACTGGTCTTTTTTCCGTTGTGTCGATCAGTGTTTTGTGCACAGCGTTGAAAGATATATACTGTAGTCTGTACAGCAATCAGGCTGATACTGCTTGGATGACGCCAGTTTGAACACTGATCTATAGTATGGCACTTGCCTCCATCTGGCATCTGCAACAACAAAACGAACAAGAACTGAAAACAGTCAGCTAAGTTATTAAGTGCAAGCAGCATGCAAAGCATTGCGCCTTTATTTAAGTAATTCAGAAAATATTTGAAATTTTATATTGAGATTGCATACATTCCATGCTTGATATTAAAGCCAAAACTTTTGACATTGTTTGCAATATTTGCTTTCTTATTTTTTCACACGATCAAGCCAAGGTTTATCTTTGTATTAAGGCAAGTTTTTAATCATAAACTTTATTTCTTTTTGTCATTTTGTTGTATTTATGCTTTGAATTTATTATATACCAATGAACTTGACAATTGGGTAGATTATTTTTCCATGACTCATGTCGAGAACTTTTCGTGAGAAAATTCCTGTTCACTGACAGTGTTGGGTCATAAATGATGAAACGCAAAGATTAAACTGAAGACTTGAAACACAAACTTGAGCTGTCTGAATTGTTAGCTTACAATATACTTTAGTTTAAAACTGTTCGTAAGGGTCCGACAATTTGTTTTCATGGGGGGAGGGGATGGAGGTTGACTTTCGTGCAACTTGTTTCTCGGTCACATTTCGGATGCAAGCTTTCCTTACTTTCCCACACCTTTTCTTGAAAAGTCCTGAAATTTTCGAGACGTGAAAACTTTGTTTTTACAATTTCCTCTACCCCCCCCACGAAATTTATTGGTCGGCCCCCAAACATATTATCATTAGTATGACGAGTGTTTGGGTGGATAAAATCGTTCAACATCTGATGCTGAAACTAATAAACGAAAGTTTTCCGTATATACTCGCTCCGCTATTTATATGTTTGATGGAACTGAATCAGTTTTAAACGAGGCTTACATAAAACACTAGAAAAATGTTTTGCATTTTTTGTGCTTAGAAGCCCAGAAAGGCCTTTCTTTTGTTGAATAAAATAACTTGTTGCAGAGCATGATAATAAAAAAAAGTACTTTTGAGTCTAGTTTGCGTGGAACGTAGAAGTATCGAAGCAAAAAGACATCGTTTTAACATATTTAAGTTAAGATCGAGACAATCACATGCAGAACAAGAGAGTATTAACAACAACAACAATCTTAACGCAAGATCAAGACCAATATGTTCAACAAGAAGAGTACTGCATAGTGATTTTAATTTTGACCTCTAACAAAACTACTGTAATAATATGGAAGACAACAATTCTCTATAATACTTTCATCGTTAAAAGAGTTTGTGAATGGAAGGTAAGTCATGAATCATTGACATGAGTGAGTAAAACACGAATGTTTGTCACACAAATATAAATGCTATGGGTTCCCAAACTGTAAGGATGCAACGGGCTGCATCGAATACGTGGGATGAATCCGGGTGATTGTAAGTGTCTTCGCGAGTTATGACAAAGTCCACTAGATGCAAAACAAACCCAGCGTTTGTTGTTTCAGTAACTTAACGAGAAAAACATTTCCTGACAGTTTGAATTATCGCGAATAAGTGAAAACGGACCCTTGCACGAATACGTGACGGTGAAGTGCAGAGCAGGAAGACAGCGAGGATGTGCAGGAAGTCATTCGCTTTGCCCTTCAGAGGAAAAGAAACGTTGCCTGTGATTTCCCACTCACGATAGTTATTTTAAACAGTTTGTTAAACAGCGGGTGGGGGAGAATTTCTGGTTAACTCTCACAGAAAACTAACATCTCAAGGGCACGTTACGATTTCAAAATACGCCCTTCACCCACTCAGTTCCGACATTCGTGTGAAACTCAAGGTCACATTGAAGAGCCCTCTGTTCTTGTCCTTAAATCAATTCAAATCTTATCAAACGACAAGGCATTGAAACGCACATCTCTCGAGACAGATATCTTTTTTTTACTTTTGTGATTACTGATAATTTGTGCACAACTCGCGGTAACCGGGTGTAGTGGAAATTGAAAATGAAATTTTGCATCCAAATGTAAGTACTGAAACTATCTAGTTAACAGTTTAGTTTAGTTTTACACTCTTTTTTATCTGAACATGTAAAAATTTGCAAATCCAGAGGAAGTTCAATTTCAACCCATACACTTTCTTAGAATTTTTGGCAAATCTAGGCCTCAAAGTTCTTATAAACAACGTTCTTACAAGGCAAAATGAGTGTATACCGAGTCTACCTGCTGCTAGATCGGCCAGTTTATGCAATCATGTGTATCAGTTTAGTTAAAACTCAGTTAAACTCAAAGCCGTGCCATCTTGATCCGTCTCTTATCCATATCTGGAAGAGCTATGAAACCTCTCCAATTGTAGAAAATGGAGTCAACAAATAAGGGCTGAGTCTGTCTAAATGTTTCGCTGACTTTCTGCGATGACCGTCCTATTTCACTCCAAGTGAAGATCACACTACGAACTCTTTGATAGATATTGTGTTTCACACTGTCCTGTTTGCGAGTTACTAAGAAGAGGTCTATCCCTATGCACCTTTTTTAATAAAGTTGAGAGACATTGATAAGATTACAGGATTTGTCTGTCTGGTGAAACCTGCTATATTTCTTTACCATGGGTTTAGAAATCAGTGGTGTTAAGAACAGCCGCAGTTCAAACGGAAATTCACATTGTTTCTTATAGAAAAAGGAGCTGAAGTGGAGATGTCAAGGCTGACTTGTATTTCATTGAAATCTAATTTAAACACTATTGTTTATATCCATAATTTCTTCAAATTAATAAGTGATAAACCTTTTCAATTTTGACTGAAGATGCTACTTTCTTTTAAAAGACCTGATCTCTGGCTCCGCTCACAACTGGGGTAATTCAGTTTTAAGATACGCCAGGAAACAGAATTGAGAACTGTTCTGCTTCATCTTCTGACAAATATTGTTGAAACAGCATTTCTGAAAATGATTTGATAACGCTTCAGAGTACTAAAGTCCAACAATTTTTATGTTTATGTTAATTTAGTTTCCTTTCGTTGGTTTAGATTGTGGACTGTAAGCCGGTGACAAACCTTGCACGTTGAAACTAAAATACGAAAACAAGTTTCCGGCAAGCAAATACTGTAAAATCCGAATACCAACAATCAAGATGACTTTAATATTTCAAAAATCTGTATAGGATAGAGCCTGTGATAAAACTAATATAGCATGTTTTGAGCCGGCTGGCGAAAGTGCTGAAGGAAGGAGGGGGAAGGTTCGCTATGGAAGCTGAGCCTTCCCAAGTTAGTTCAGTCGACTATTATAATATATTGGCTAACAATATCAGATCAAAGGTAAAAACGTGATCGCTTTTCGCTTCATTGACGTGATTTACTTCAAACTTGTTGTTGTGTTTCGCAGTACTATAAATGCCAAAGGGCAGCTGTTCTTCTATTGTTATCTTAAGTTCCAAACTGCCGACATAGAGGAACTTTACCTTGACACATAACTGACTCAAAAAGAACAATGGTATTCGAGATGTTTATCAAGAGTTTATCGTTCAACACTAACAGAATAATCAACTCTTTTCTGTACTAAATTTGCGTTTTTCAAAATGCCAAAAGTTATTAAAAAATAGATTCAGTTGATCAAGGGGAAAGTGGAGGACTATCCTGCTGTCTTTTGTAGTGAAACCAAATATAGTGATCATAAATGCTCACGTTCAATCAGGTACAGGTCAACTACAGTCCAAGTATTGTTGAAACTTTGAACTAACATGTGCCAAGTGAGCCGGTCTGATATCGATAGTGAAATCTGTTAATCCGTCTTACCAAAGTCAGTACCATGTAATAAATCAGTAATTCTGCTATATGGTTTCTGCCAAAGCAAGTTGTAAGTTGATGCCCAAAAAGAACTGCTGTCTTCTTTCACTGTTACTCTAACTTAAATCATATCAGTGTTAAACTTTATCAACCGATTGAGATGTTCGCAGTTCACTGTTGGTAATTGTCAGAACCTAAAACTAAATGATATTCCTTCAAAATACAGGAATTTATCTGGTATTATGTTGGATGACAGATAAGAAATTATATCATTCCCAGGTTCTCATGCATTATAATGATGATAGTATTTTAAAATATCACCAAAAGGTTCAACCATTTGCATTGTAGATAAAAATACAGCATTTTATTTCTACCTTAATGGCTTAGAATACATCTAAATATCTCCCGGTCGGGTACCATGCAGTTTGGTCCTCAACGCTTGTCTATGACCTAAAACCTAAGACAGACTCGTTTCAAGCATCAAAAAGATCGATTACTCATTTAAAAACTTGCCCGTTGCTGTTATCTTACTCAGTTCAAACTTGCTTTAAAGCTTAAAATTGTAATTCACAAAACTCTCTATTGACTCCTTAGTGTTTATGTTGTTTAATTAATAAAACCACAGTAATGTATAGCCTGTGTCAGATGGTATATCAGTGTTTTTGACCACAATTTTGGGCTTCTCTATTAACGGTTTCGCACTGTTGAATATTATAGTCTATTAATAATACTAACAGACGGTCAGGTCAAACGTACTTAGATATGCCATATAGTTATAAATAAAAGAACGGTTAATATGTCAAACGAAACACAGAATCACGTGTAAGATCGCTGAAATAGGAAACTTGCTTCCCATCTAAATTCTTTGCTAGATAGTTCAGACTGAGACATTCATAGAGACGGAAGACAAGATTAAACACTAAGCCTTCATCTTACACACACGACCACGCAATCTTGTAATATTAACACAAAAATATGGCAATATCATCGTCCATATTAATAGTTTCCTAGTTTTTTATATATAGTTCGCAAGTTATAACTTATAAATACGAAGGGAGTTAATTGCATAGATTGGATTTTATGTGACACTCACATGTGTCTCTATATCTACTTGAAAATAAACTTATCAACAACCAATATTCCGTCCTACGTCCTCATATGCCAAGGCCAAGGGGCGATAGTGCGTCATTATGCACTGCGAGAAATCTCGAGAAATATTGGCAAGAGCTGGGTCGATATTCCTAGGATGTGTTCGACATCAGTCTCAGAATAAAAATCGTGAATACTAGCTGTTGTTTTCAGAACATAAATTGTTTTTGAAAACATGTTTTGACAAAAAGCAGTTGAGCATTTTAGGAACAGAAGTACTTGCGTGCACACAACATAAAAGAAATTTTGACCATGTCAATATAACAAATAGAAAATACGAGTCATTAGTTCAAAACAACCTACTTTACTTTGACTTTTGCAAAGCTGTATCAATCCGAAATCCTAATCACAGTGGTTTTAAGAAGTGACGGAGGACCTATGATTGCTCTGTCACCTTCGCGATTGAATAAAAGGAAATGTTGTTTCAAAACTGCCAAAAATATTTTAAAAAATCTACTGTTAGTGTTGTTGCACTTGATTTAATTACCAAATAAACAAAGTTTGTTTTTTTTAAATGCAAATTAAAAGTGTTTTTACTCATTGAATAACGTTTAGCGCAAGAGCTCCTCTTAAAAACTCACTCAAGTGTGTTGACTCGCTCTGTTAAGTCTTTTAAAATAATTTCGAAACACTTTATCCTAACTTAACTAGAACGATAACTTTGCTTTTGACTAAATGAACTTTGATGAAAATACCAAATTTGGACGCACAGACGATGTACTCTATACTACTAGAATCAGAACAAAATCACTCTTCGTGTAGGACTTGTAAGTATTCACTCAGTAGTGCTAACAATGATATATAGCCGCATCTGAAAAGTATCTCTAGGTTTAATATCATTAAATGGAAAACTCGAGAAACTTAATCATTATAGTATGAACACTTTATGTTTTTTTCTAACAAAAACAGTTTTATGTGGATTTACTTTGCAAAATCAAAAAACGGAAGACGTGCGTGTGAGAAGTGTCGGAGAAAAATTCATAAAGAATGCATGGTGTTCAATTTAACTACAAAGAGAGCTAGAAAAAAGTTTCAAAAGAAGTGACAAGAACAAGAGGCGCGTCCTACGCTTGTGTTCTTGTATGTTACACTTTTCGAACAGCACAACAGTTGAAGAAAAATTTTAATTAAAGTTTAATCAAACTCCGGATACCAAGAACATTAACCGTACCAAAATCTGAGGATAATACAGCTTTTATAAAGGTATTCCAAGGTGATGTGACAGAAAAATATCTTGCTAACGCCGAGTTTTACTTCGAACCCGCTCTATTAGCGTTAAACTTTAATGTAAGTTTTCCATTTAATTAATTGAAACATGATTCGTTTTTCTTTCAATCAAGGTGCTATGCGCGCAGCTTGGCTCTCTCTCTCTTTAGCAATATCTGTAACAAAACATGGTCATGCTAATAAAACGAGAATCAACTCAACTCAAGCCAACTCTCTCTCTCTCTCTCTCTCTCTCTCTCTCTCTCTCTCTCTCTCTCTCTCTCTCTCTCTCTCTCTCTCTCTCTCTCTGTCTGCCTGTTTGTTTGTTTGTCTGTCTGTCTGTCTGTCTGTCTGTCTGTCTATCTATCTATCTATCTATCTATCTATCAATAAAAACAAACAAAGAAACAATATATTATGTTGCTTTGTGTAGCCGTAAGGGTGCTTGATACAAATACATGTAGAGCAATATACAAATTTTAGGATAGAAAGTTCAGGTGACAGTTACTGAGTTTCACGCACTATATATAACATATACTTATGTATATATAAGTTGAACAACGGGAGAATAGTCTTTTTCGTCTCAGTCAAAGCTTTATTTCCCCAACACGTTTCGGCACTTGGCCTTCTTCAGGGGTTTTTGGATATATATGTATATATATATATGTGTGTGTGTGTGTGTGTGTGTACATACGACACAGAAGCAAGCAAAACAAACAAACAAACAAACAAATATTATAAATGCAGGCGAACTATAGAATATTTTCCTTAGAGCTAGCAGCTTGTGAAAACCAAAAGTTTAATCAGTAACTCAAGCACACCAGTTAAAGAAACGCTGTTTTTGAGATATTTTGTATCAAAGTTTGTTTAATGATCTTATCCGTGGGCTATGTACGCAGCTGTTGGTTAATTGTTAGGTTTGTTTTACAGTTAGTTATTGGCGACCCCTCAGTCGCTGACACTAACGGGTTTGTGAATCTTTTGGATTGTAAACTAATTGTTGGTATAGGAATTTAATTTCGACCAGTCGTAAATGTATATTGTTTTTATGACTTATGAAGCAATGCGATTAAAGAAACTAAAATGTTCCAAGGTTGACTGTCAGGAATAACTATCGCAAATCTAATCTATTTGCATGTAGCCACTGAAATGAAAAAAGGTATTGCAATGTTGTCTGTACACTGACATAGATTTCAATGATTCCTTAATATTTGTTGCAAAACTGAAAAACTACAAGTTTGGACTGAATTCCTGCATGTATTAATTTTTTTAAATTAAATGCCAGTGGAATTTTGTTGATTGTTGCAGATTAACTTGTTTTTACACAGTACGTTATTGGATTAAAACGAATTTCATTGAAATTCCTTCTTGATAAAAAAGAGTGTGAGAAAAAAAACCGAACAATACTTTTAAAAAGCTGTATTTTGTAGAGTGCTAGACTGTGGGTTGGTAAAAAAGCCGACAAACGGCCCGACAAAAAACGTTGAAATTCCAGCGTCGAATCGGAGCGTTGACAGGTCGGAAAGAGAAGGCTGAAGGTGGAGTGGATAAGATTAGCATCGCTGGAGGAAGGGGGAAGCTGTCAGAAAGGCAAAGACAGGATGTGATGTTCCAGCGTTAAATTGATTTAATGCCTCAATCTGGTTATATTTAAGATCGCGTTTCTGCGTTTGTTTACAACAAACACCAAATTCAATGGCTTTTGTAATAAGGAAAAATGGTTATCAACTTTAAAACAAGACTGTTCAAAGTCAATTTCTGATGTTCGGATCAGCAATTAAGTGAAATTAAAATCAGATGTAAAGTGATTGTCAATAGTTTATTGAAGTGAGCAAAGTCCGCGAAACGTAAGGAATTTAATCAAATGGGCGTATAATCTTTTCACCCTTTCGTATAACTATAAGTTTGTTTTGTCTCTCAAAATGTGAGAGGCTTTTCATCTGTTGCCAGGACAAAATTTGGCACAAATGTGAACATTTTGAACATTTCCGGTCAAAAGTATTTTATAAAAGTCTATTCTTTTAATTCATGTCTAATATGAAAAGCTCTAATAATTGACCTTTCTTTACAATACAGAGAGACATTCCCTCCAGGGTTATTTGTCTTTTTCGGAGGGTGCGACGGGGAACGTCTAAGGCCTTTGGGTATAGTTTACATTCACAGCTGGCCTGCCCGCCTTTATCCAATAATCAATATATCGACGCGAAAATGAAGAGCAAGAAATTCGTTTGGAAGTTAGCATGGATGAGTGGTGGAAAAGTTTTGGCACATCTCTTGAAAAGAAAAATCGGCCAAAGTTTCGTTGCTGAACTGAACTAAACGTAACGGTCAATTTTAGTGTTCGCGATTCAAAACTTTCATTTTACTTTGTAACTTGCAGAAAGGTAAAGGAGAAAGGGGCCTTATTGAAATGTTGATTGGAATAATCATAGCTAATCATGTTACATATTTCATACTTTCTTGTGATTAACTCTGTAAATATAGCAGTCCTTTACTACCAAGTTTCCTGAGATGTCTTTGACAGTTACTTAAATTCTGCATCAGAATTAAGTAATTTAATCACACACCAACTGTATCGTCACTTTTTAGGAAAATGTTTTCGCAAGATTTTGTTAACTGATACTTTGAAAAAAAGTTTTTACCGGGAAAAAAGTTTTTAAAGTTTGGAGCCAGACTTATGCTACGTTCGTCATGATACTCTTTGAAAACATAGTTTTCTCTGAACTAACTTTTTGTCACTTTTATCTAACAGCTGTGCTACAAATTTTCTCCAAAACTCGACTGCGTGGCTCGTAACGGCCACCGTAGTATACGATTGCGCAGGTATCTGAAATAAGATTTTAAAAAGTGTAAGATTTATCTAATTGAATTTACAAATCAGTGAAGGTCATTGGATGGAAAAAGTTTACATAAAAGAAATCTTCTGATTTTTTAGTGCAGCTGGATTGCTTCCCTTCATTAAAACAAAGTTGCGAAATTAAGAAACTAAAACTGCGAGGGGACAAACTAACTCATCAACTATCTTAAACTAGCTAACTAACTAATCAACTAACGAACTAATCAACTAATCAACTAACTAACTAATCAACTAACTCATCAACTAACTAAGTAATTTACTAGCTAACTAACCAATTAACTATAACTAATTAACTAATTATAAGATAACGCTTGCTCAGTAATAAAAAGTGAACACCGAATTTTCGGTTGCTGACAACTCAGGTAGCTAAAAGAGAAAGACAAGAGGCCTTTTATAACACAGTCATTTCAAGTTGGTCTCAAATCCTGTCTATCTATTATTTTTTCTATGCTAAAACTTGGTAATCAAACGACTGCAATTTCAGTTATTTTAAAACATTCACCCGAACGGTTCGCAACAAGAAGTTGAGTCTTCTGGAGAACATTTGTTAAATCTTCTTATGTTAATATTCCACAAATATATTTCGATTTATAAAACTCAGGCGTGAGACTGGAGCTAAGTATAAAGGAAACTGAAGATTAGTGATAGTCGAAACGTTTCAAACGGTTAGGGTTAGGGTTAGGTGACTAATACATTTTTATCTAACAAGCACTGAGCCACATGCAAATCTTTATTTATGTTTCGCAGATTTCAGTCGATTTGTATGTCCTTACCTCCTTTAGGTAGACTAACCATTTCTAAACACTCATTTCAGTTTCGTTGGTGAAGCTACAAACTCCAGTTTATTTAGACCGACTCCTAAAAATTGTCAGATATGAAACGTTATCTACAAAGTCAACTAGGTGTTTAATTTTAAACAACCCTTCGACTGAACCGGCGGTAAAAGCATTCCTGCGGCTACTGTAAAACACACCGTACTCACTGATAAAAACACGGACGGGTTACACTGTTTGTTTTACCAAGGCCAAAGTATTAGTTTTGCAGGAACTGTCACACATTCCTAATCAGTTTATGAAGGAAGAAAATAGTTCCTGATTGCAAACATGAATAATTGAGATCACTTTTCGTTTATATAAACGAGAGGTTATGGCAAGTTCGTTGCTTGTCTGTGTCTAAAGTTTAAATTAAAACTGTACAGACAACTATAATGTTGCTGAAATAAAAGGCAAATCAGTAACTGATCATCAGTAGGATACCTAAAAACTCTTTTAGTGGTCTGTGAAAGCATTCTGAGCGGTGAAAAATATTTTTCCTGGTCGATTTGATGATCTGTTCGCTTAGTTATATATATGTTATATATCTCCATCAGTCTACTCTTTAATTGGTTTTTCTTATTTTAACAGGTACCAGAGAAGTGAAGTGAGTACAGACTGTGAAGTGTGAAGGCAGAAAACCCCTCAAGCAATATGTTGTTAGTAAAGGGCCCGTATGAATTCACTTTAACAGTGCGGAAGAAAATTACTTGATGCCTGACCATTGCATCTATCAAAGGAAAAATGCTACAAAACCTGATCCAATATAACCTTTGACAGTTCCTTTTTTTGATGTAACAAATGAAAAAAAGAAAACTTAAATCTACCCGACAAGAGATCTAATTAAGCTCTCTATCGAAGCGATGCCTTAACTAAATTCCTTTGAAGAGCGCAGGAAAAAAATTTGTTGGTGTCTATTCTAATGTCTTAACCTGACTTTAACAATCTTAGCTGTCACTGGGACCCTTCGCTGAGCAAAGCTGCTGTTTTCAGTAAGCTAGCTAGTTCAGCTCTTTCTCAAAATTAGTAGCAATTAAGTCAAAACATGCAAATGACAAAATTAAAGAAAATCATCCTTTCATCTAATGGCTATAATTAATATGTGTGTTATAAAACTGACTTGATTATTTTTTTCTAAAATGCCAAGTGCAGCTATTTGTTAGTATTAGAACAGAATGCCTGCCAAGTGTCGACGCCTACAAACCGTAGGATTAAGCGGGTAACAAAAACATTTCTATACAAAAAATTTTCCGGAGCGTTTTTTAACAATGGTCATATTTCCATAAAAGGCATCATCAGTATGTATATAGTTTAAGCTCTCTGATAAAAACACTTATGTAATCTCGCAAGCGTCAAACAGGTTATACACAAGGTCGTATATATATATTGAAATAAGACGGTCGATACAACTATTCTTAACAATCAACGTATTAGGAGAATCTTTCAGTTGGCTGATAGAGGGTTGAACCGGAAAAAGGGTGGAAAGCCCGGAAAAGATTAAATTCCAAGCTACAGTATTAAACTCTGATAACTGGTTAGATGTTTTGGCAAATGAAATAGCCAGAGCCATTTTTACTATTTGACCGCTTATCTAAAGAAACCTCGGGTTGCAAACCACTGGTCACTTTGATCGCGGTTACACAACCACTTATCGCCCAATTACCAGATTAAGGGTCAACTGCGATACAATCTGTTGTTAACTGACTGTGCTTGTAAGTGGGGATGGTGAATGCGTACGTATGTGTACATTCCTAATTTGTTGTTACCATTTAACCATTTATGGTCAATTTGTAAAACCAATTGATGACAGCAATATATATTTTTTTATTTCTGCTATTATTACTAGTAGTAGTAGTAGTAGTATTATAAAGCAGAAAAACAATTTTTTACTGATTGTTGAAAAGAAATTTAACGTGCAGCATGTTTCAAAGTTTTCACTAGTTAAGTTTTAATTTTAATGTTTATAAATGTCGACTGAAGGATTTTACTGCTTTTAATAAAAAAAAGGTCTCTTTGTAGAGATTGAATGGTCATATTTTAAAACGTGATATTTATAGGAAACTGAGTCCGTTTCAGTAGCTGACACGTTAAGTGGTAATAACTTTTGTTTTCTGAAAGCTGGTACTAAAAATGGTCAGTGATTTTACAAGGTCTTTACAAACAGAACCATTAGGTGTCCTATAACAGAGTTCTCCTTGTCCATTCAGCATGCCAGTTCAAATGTTGATAAAAGGAACCTTAGCTCTAAGTATCTAGTCTTCAAAGATTGTTTTGAATATCGATAACATTATTCTTTTTGAACATTTTCTGGTCCTGTCATAAAAAACAAAACTTTGAAGTTTTAAAGCAAAATATCGGTTAATTATGAGGCACTTTTAAAAACACAGTACCCTGTACCCTGTACCCTGTATCGGAGGCAAAAGTTGTTTGCTTAGAAAACTGTGTTTCTGGCGGTCCGCCAATGGGAGGAGCGGTACTGTTTGCGTTTCCTGCCTTCACTTCCATCTCAGCGATAGTAGTTTGTATGCTGGTCACGTACGGGATACTCAATGAAGAGAAGTGAGGCAAGTGCTGAATCATTCCAAAATTGTGACGCGGGATATTGATAAACACTTGAAGGACTTGCCTCAGGGAAAGTAATATTTTGTTTCCTGACCGTCGCGACAAACGTCAATAATATTACTATAAATATCAATTTTTGATGTACGAAATGGAGAAAGCTGTCAAAATACTTTTGTTCTCAATTCCATCTCTCTAATTCAGTTTTCTGATGTTTCAAGTAAAAGATCGAGTTATTCAAATTCAAATTTAAACTTCAATCTTTGTTATCTAACTTTAGGGTTCAGCTTTGCGGCCAGCGTTACTATTATTATTATTATTATTATTATCACTATTACTATTACTATTATTATTATTATTACTTTATTATTAATGACAGTACCCCTACCACGCCCTACGGTCACTTGATAATTGTACCAGTAGGAAAGCATATATACGATCATACATCATATTAATTACAATACCGCTGTAAAATCGACTGCAAAAGTGTTCAGTGCTATTCTGGTGTGAAAACTTTTAAATATTATTGATGAGAGTCTAAGGTACTTGTTCCGCTTTTGGGTTGATATAAACAAAGAGTTCTTTTTCTGCCATAATTAGTCTGGTCGGTGGCGCCGCTCAACATCAGGCTAATTTGTTTTAATTCTTTGCTCTATATTTACCTACGCCCAGGTTATCAATAGTTTATTATCTCGTTTGTTTAGACTCGCATTGTAGTCTCGGGATCAGCCTTAGTCATTGCTTGGTGTACCAAATGCAGAAAATACAACTGGAAAAAATCATCAGTTAAAGCTTGTGGGCATAACATATCATTAATCATTATCATACTGAAAACTGTAAGAAATATAATGTTTTTTAAAAGTTGGATCGACCGTACGTGACATGCACGGATTTACCTCAGTTAACACGTCTGTCCACACAGTAATTAGTAAATGAAAATAAACAGTTTTTTAAAAAAAATTCACTGAAGGAAACTACGTTCTACATCAAAACGAACTCTTGACAAAATAAAAGGTCGTAAAAACCATACAAAGGAACGTCTAGCGCCCAGCAAGTCTCAAAAACTACAACAACTATGATTATGCTGTGTGAAAAGCTTGAGCAACATAATTCAAGTTTAATATTACAAAGGAAAACCTGCCACTCGGGATTCCTTGTGGATTTTATCATTCGTACTGAATATATTTTAACGAAAAAAGTTTTTGAAAAGCAACTCTTCCTTACAAAATAAACAAATAAATAACTAAAAATAAATAGAACTAACCTTCAGTAGTACTGATATATTTGAAAAGAACCTCAAATACAATATTTTCTTCTGAAATTATTAAGAACCTATTTTGTTACGTGACAACGTTAGGTTGCGAAAAAAAAAAACACAAAAAAAACATCCCCCCCTTTAAATCAGATCATTAAATTTAATCAAAATATCAACTCAAATTGGCTTTTTAGTTATGTATATTTTGAAAACGTAAAAGCCATCACTTTATCAGTTCGCATATATCTTTCGTGAAAATATTGCGAGAGTAAAAGCAGTTTTACTTCACACAGAGTCATGTTAATACGAAGCGTCAATCGAAAGACAATAACAAAGTTTCCATTATAGAAAAAAAGAACTGTTTCAGAACAACTGAGGTTGAAGTTAGTGCAAATAACTTTTTTCCCTTTTAAAAATAATCAAAAGCGCCGCTTAGCGACGTAGGTAGGCCACTAACTCTCATGATTTATGGAAAGGGCGTTTCATTTCCAAATAAGTGTAATCGTAGACGTATAAGAATAATGAAAATAGTTTTTGTAATATTAAAGTGCGTTTTAACTGAAAAAATATTAAACAAATAAAAAATATGAAAGCATTCAGTTGTCATGAGGTATTTTTTGATAGTCGGGCTGGACGCCAACAGTAGTTTTTAGCTTGATTTAAGGCTAATAAACTCTGAGTGTTAAATCCTGCAAGGGCGAAATATGGATTTGACGATATTTGATTTTGACTGGACAAAATGTAGCCGCACTTGGTTTCCTAATAGTGATAGTGATAGTTTTAGTAATATTAAATAGTATAATAGTAACAATAATAATAATAATAATGATGATAACGATAATATTAATAATAATAACAAAAATAACTAAAATGACAATATCAATAATAATAATAATAATAACAGCAACAACAACAACAATAATAATAATAATAATATAGATATCATACAGATAAACTTCTCTTACTAACCTTGTTTGCTCAGACTGCTCGGTAAGTTATGGATAATCATTTTTTTCCCTTCCTTTCATTCCCTAAGCACGAAGGGCGCGGGCCACAAAAAAAGGAAAATAACAAGGATCGATAACTTACCGAACAGACCAAGCAAACGAAGCTAATAAAAAATGTTTATTAAATGTCTTAGCATTTCTTTTTACGTGACGAAACATTTTTCTGGAGGGGGGGCAGGGGGGGGGGGTACGAAAAATTTGAAAAAAAATTGTTTGCAGAGCTTAAAATATTAAATAAATTGATTGCAAAAGTCCCTAGTAAAAACTAAAATGTGTGCAAGCAAGCCACTCTAACTGCTATGAAGTTCCCTTAACTACCTTAGTTTCACCTGGCGAAATTATGGCCATGAGTAAATACGAAATGAAAGAACTGCTGGACAGAAAGGAGAAACAGACGAAACAGCAGGCACACGAATACAGCAGCTCTGTCAGTGCCTCCCTGTACGATGTTCCCGTGCATGGGAACATCGATTCATGCCAGCGTACCAAACTCCTGTCTCTCGGATGGTCTTTTCTTTGACCGCGAGTACATGTTAAAATGCAACACAGCACAGTCTTCATCGACTAGAGCTTTTAATGCGTGTCCTGGAAGTGGATTTTTCAAGTATTAACATAAGTTTTTTGCGGGGCATTATCGGGTTTATGATGGTGGTGTAGAAAGCATAAGGAATGCTTGTGAAGAAGATGGGAAGAAGTGCCATTTTCAGTCATATGTAGAGAACTCAGTCTAAGAGATGACGTGTTCCAAGAAGCTAGGAGGCAAGTGGAACTAAAATTTTTTAAAAGTAGAAATGAAAAGGCAACAGAAAAAATTCTTAGGCTATGCTGCGGCAGACGAAAAAGTGCGCTAAAAATATTAACTGAGAAACACCTTGCTATCTTATAATTCAGTTATCAGTGGTTTTAGTTGTATTCAGCACTAATACAAGTTACCTTCCTTTGAGCTGAAAGAAAATTTGCAATGACATTCCTGCTATCGAGGTTATGTACAAAAGAGCATCAACGAGAGTAAGTAATAAAGATAGGTTTCATCACACGCATTCACGTAAATGCGTTAAAAAAAATTTTTTCGCAACGCCTTTGTCAGAAAAAAAAATTTGCCGGTTTGTATGGGTGTGGACAGAAACAAAAATTGTTTGTTCCAGGAAATTTTTTATACCCCCTCCAGAAAAAAAGGATTACCGAATGAGTTCGAAATGTTTAACTTTATTCAAACTAGTGATCGCTGATGCACGTCGGGTCGGCACTAGACTATTAAATACACTTAATAAACTTAATGGTCATGGTCGGCTTGTCGGCTAATCCAAATTAACGTTAAAACCTGAGCTTCTTTAAAGTTTAATAAAAGCAATAAGATTAACTGACTCAATTACTTTTGAAAACGTACTTTTGAAATATTCTTGCTGGCTTGTTTCCTTCAAAACGCGCGCGACTATTCCCGCGCTTTTTAGTGTAACACGTCGCTGCACTGCGTACGTCGCGGTGTGTCAGTTACCGGTTCAGTCAATCAGCAAAGTTCGAGTGTAATGTTTTATTTTGTTTCTTCGTATTCGATATGTTTTATTAGATAAGTAGTTCTCTTTTCGGTTGAAGGAGTTGTTCGGACGTTTGGAATCCAAAGGAGGACTTCTACATGTATTTGGGATGAAAGGAAAAAAATAATTAGACGTAACTCAAATGACAACAGACCAGGAAGCACCAGACTGATTGAAACGACAAATCAGTTGACACTTGGAAACAAGGTTAGAATATTTGCCAATTATTGCAATTGAATACACGTAAAATGTTCTTATATAGTTTATTAGTTTTGTCAAACTTTATCTCAATCGATACATTTTGATGGACAACAATTACTCGACCACCTGAAAGCAGTTCGTGTCCGGGCTTCATGTCCATTATTCTTTGCCCTTTCTTTTTGATTTTACCAAGGGGGCGTCGGAAACGTAATGTCCAATGGACGCTAAGGACAGGGGGGGGGGGGGGGGGGGGGGGGGGGGGGGGGGGGGGGGGGGGGGGGGGGGGGGGGGGGGGGGGGGGGGGGG
>JANRMR010180378.1:0-11745 GCA_025434825.1 Bergia sp. 'catenularis' | reverse complement strand
GGAAGGGGGGAGGGGCAAGGGGGCAACCACTAACTTTGATTAAACTTTTAAATAATAAGATGAAAAAATTTAACATTTAAAACTGAAGGCAACTGCTTCGGAATTTACTTCCGCCTCTCCCTCTCCCCCACTGATAGAATGTACCTTTTTGTTACCATGCAGAAAAACACATTTGGGACGCGTAAAATCAGACTTAATGAACTCCTTGAAAAATAACTTTTTTCGCCTCCGTAACAACGCTCGAGGTTTAATTAAAAGGGAACTGACCATCAATTTAGGCTAAGTTGGGAGAGTTTTTATCTACGAGGAGAAACATTTGGCATTCAACCATCCCGAGTGCAAAGTGACTGGAGGTTAGTGTTATGTTACACTACAACTATTTTACTGCTACGAACAAAGGCGCTATTTTATCTATTTTTTACGTGGTTTCCTATGAAAGACAAGTTAAGAAGCCGTTTTATCACCAGATGATCGGCTTTCGCGTGCTAGGAACGCCTGACCGAATTGATCATACGGAACCATCCCAGAAAACCGCGCGCGCACAAAATCATTCAAAATTGGCCGCCATTTTAAATTTCACTCGTTGGTTTTAAAACAGTTCTAAAACTTGTTATCTTTGAATACATTTATCAGCTAAAGTTGTGCATGGGCTAAAAAGCAACTTCTTTGTTGAATGTAATTATCAGAACTTGTCTGTTTAATAGTTCATTTTATGGAATTTGTTTCTTTAGCAAAACGAGAAAACATCAGCGATCGTTACTAAGACCTGAAAGCGCGCGCTGATTGGCTACTCCAAGCACGTGATAAATGTCCGATCACCTGGCAGGACTTGATACAAAATCTTCCCTTGGATACGTGCCACATATGTAAGGACCCAGGTTCCCATACACGGGATTTTATTGTATGTTGCGTTAATATATCGTACCACTGAACAAGCCAACACAGCTCATCAATAAGTGAAATATATGTATAATTTATCCAAATTTGAGACGAGGTATACCTTCAAGAAATACACGTATAGGTAGCAAATCGGTATGTCTGCATTGATAAATCGCTTTACACTGTTATGCGCTTATTATTTTCTATAATCAGTATCATAATACACACTAACTTATATAATTTATCATATTCACTAACTTATTTATTTTATCATATTATATAATGTCAATTGCATTCTTCGAAGCCTGATTTTTTTTTTCTTTCTGTAAGTATCCCAAGCGAACACAGTCCGTCAGTTTAGTTCTTTTTTCATATTTCGGCCATATATCGAGGCACTTCGACTGAACTTAGTCTTAGCTTTGTCAAATTAAATTTAAACTGGTTCAGCTTTTTAAGGCCTTCTTCATCTTCGTTAAGAGCCAGAGACACAGTTAACGACACAAGAACTTTGACTTTGCAGTGTATTAGAGATCTTGTGAAGTTATTTCTTAACAAATGTTTCCTTCAACAATCGATTGTCTGTTGTATGTGGTCCTCTTATTCATTGACAGACATGTTGTTAAACTGGAGGACAGCGATCGCAGCGTCAGGTAAAGTCCGCCAGAAGTTACCAATACCCTCTTCTCTCCTAATAATTCAGTGAATCCCGTCTGGTTTTCGT
Organism: Bergia sp. 'catenularis'; assembly: GCA_025434825.1. Lineage (NCBI taxonomy): Eukaryota > Metazoa > Cnidaria > Anthozoa > Zoantharia > Parazoanthidae > Bergia > Bergia sp. 'catenularis'. The sequence continues at coordinate 10,145 of JANRMR010180378.1, read as the reverse complement.
GTTTCTGGTCTGAAGATGCTCAACTTGGCAAATGTTTTTACTCTTCGTCTCTGTGATGAGTAATTAACGTATAAGGTTTAATGGCGACTATATACACACACTCTATTTACAGTATTTTAGGCTTTGAAAACTCAAGCTGTAAAGAACCTAAAGGACTTTATCGCGATCTGTTCATTAAGATCAGCTTTATTGGATAATTACATCGCAGCCCTTAAGGTGAATTGCATAATTATAGAGTATAAAAATTTTACATGTTTTACACGTTTTAAAGGTAATTGTTAAAAGGTAACATAAATGTGTATGTAATTAAAATCTATTTGCGTTTACAAATGACGCCAAGGCCATAAAAGGTTTGGGAAAGAGTATTAAAGTTTACATGATTCTAAGATAATTAGTAAAAAGTAATGTAAATGTATATAGATTTAAAATCTATTTGTATTCACAAGTGAGGCCGAGGCCATAATGCCTGTTTGCTCTTGCTCTGGGAACATCGTAAGCACGGCGGCGTCTAAAAATCACATTCTGCGGGTTTTGTTTGGGGATGAGGCTGTGAAGCGGGTTGGATGCATCGTTGGCAATCTTACTGAAGAGGTTGGTACACAATTCTTGGTGGTGTGCTGTTAGCGGTTTCATCCCCAGTGTCTCAAGTGCCTCGTGGTATCCTAGCTGTGGGTACATGATGGAAACTGCACGCCTTTGGATGCGCTCCAGATCTTTCTTCAGATAGTCGGGGAGAGCGTGATAAAACACAGGGACTGCATAGTCTAAAATGGATCTGATACATGCAATATAGAAAAGTCTTAGGTTGTTCGGTGGAATGTTTGCTCTTTTAGGCTGAACCGGGACATTGGCGGACTTTTTAACAACAAAAAATATTGCAGCAAATGTATGGTGAATTTCAGTTGGTCGTGAAAGTTTGCACAGTCACACGAACTTCACCATACATTTTCTTTTAAAAGTTTGCCAGTGCCACAGTTCTTGAGATAAATCTCTCAAGTTTTCGCTGCTTGCCGACTTCGAATTGTTCCTTCCTGATCTGGCGTTATAAAAGGACTAACACTTCATCTAAATCGTGATAATGTTCAATTGTCATTGTTTTCCGTTTTCATAAAAACACAGTTCGGCTGTACAATGGGGCTGCCTCGTTTCTTTACTGTTTGATTAAGTGTCACCGCATCGGCAGCATTTGGTCTGTCTAAGGAGTTCCCGCCGATCGTAGGAGTATTCCCCTACAACGGCATCGCTTCACGTGACGATATCGGTGCTTCCTGACTTTTTCCTCGCCCGAGCAATTGAGGCTGACCGATCTCCAATTCGTTTTTACTGGTGTACACGCGCTGCAAGATTCAAACGCAGGCAGCAATGAGTTGTAGTGGGGAATATAAATTGAGGTGCATTGTCCGAAGCAGTAGTTGTTAACGATTTTTGCAGGAAGACAGCCAGGGATTTTGACAACTTGTTTGATTGATCGTGTCTTGCACCAACCTCTCTTTAGCTGAGAAGCGCTGGTCACAAACAGTGACTGCACCCGTGTGCTCTTGAGATCCTTCAGTACCTTTGGCTTGGTCTTGAACGCTGGTCTGGCGTTTAAAACACAGAAGAAGCAGAATAAGCACATTACTCTTACCGTGTTCATGACTGACCCAAATATCTGCAAGAAAGTTGTGAAAACTCCAGTTATTCCACGCGAAAATAGTTCCCAACTGCTGAACAATTAATTACGTGCAGGGGATGTGCTTATAGAGAGCACGAGTGGGTGTGCGCGTGTGTGTCAATGAGTGTGCGCGAACGAGTTCAATAGTGTGTTTATGTATGAATGTTGGGCTTATATCTTTATAAGTATGGGTTTTGAGTTTGATGTTTGAGAGGGGAGGTGAAACATGAATATATAAAGGAACTCGAACTATTGGGAGTTGTTTTTTATTAACTATCTAGAAACCGAGGCCGAAAAAGCACGGAATACTGCAATTAGCCCCCGCCTTTTTCTTGTTTTTGTAGTCAAAAAGTATGTTTGGAGCCACGTAAATATCCGATAGGTTACTGTCATGTTAAAAAGTTCTTTTGTACTTGTGAAATGAAGAATAGAGATCGCGGTGACATCGTTGGTCAAAATATCTTTTAAATCTCCAATATGCGTCAAACTGACTACTGATATCACTTCCAAGCACTGACCTCCTTTTTCCCACACCGAACCAGTTGCTTTTACTCTTAACATCGTCTTATTTAGTAAAATTGATTGATTCGTGACCAATAAATCGTTTGTCTTCTTAACTTTTGACTTCACTGTTCCACTTTCCTTAAATAAATCGGCTTTTTATAGTAAAATCGTTTGTCTTCAACTATAGTGTAAATAAGACAAACGATTTTAATGATCACGAAACAAATTAATTTCATAACAATTTTAAACAATACAAACTATCTGTTTATCTTTCGCCGCCGGTGATTCTCATTTCAAACTCAGAAAGCCGCTTCCGATCAAATATAACTATTTTCAACGGCAAAAAAAGGAAAATGTTAGCTACAGAAATATATACATTAATCATTTAATGCTTTCGCCTGAAATATAATGAACTGCGCTATTGTTTGGGTGGACAATTTACTACTAGTGTTGTTAGTTGACAAATTGTAGTTGATTTCTAGTTCACCCTTTTTATAGCTCCAGGTATAGTGAAAAATATAAACAGGTAATTCAATAGTAGTTTGATAGGTGTAAGGGGAATCGAATTTACGCCGAAAACTGACGAGAGATAATATATGTCTTGGTAACAACTGTTGTGGACTTGGTAAAAATCCTGGATTACTCAGTGCTCGTTGTCGCTTGTACCCCGCATTCAATGCTTAAGTCTCGGTTCCACTAGCAATTCAGAACTGACACTGTAAGCGTCATCTTGTAACTGAAAATCAGATAGTTATCAACACACTGATCAAAAACTTTTCAGAATTTACTTATCAATAGACTAATGTTGTAACTTTGCATTGAACCTGATACTAACTAATAATTCCTTTCTTTTGCAAAGTGCTGGTCTCAATTCTGAAAATCTATGTCCTCAGAAAAACTGATAACTGATGTTCTAACTGATGTTAGGAAGACTGTCAATAGTTCAAGGTGACTTCTTTTTCCTAAAATAAGCACACTACATGTATTGTGGTTGTTCAAGATTATCAAGCAATTGAATGCCGCTCTTGCTTTGAAAAACAATCACCAATCATGATAACATATACTTATTGTGTTGACTTTTCATTATATGCCATTCGTTCTTGATTAATCCCCTTAGCGAAGAAGGTTATTATCGTCAACACGGTAAATGTTTAACTCTGTTGTACTACGTGTGTTGAAAAGGGTTGACTGCAGATGACGAACGCTCCAACCCTTGTAAGAACGCTTCAGAACAATGGCGCCACACGTACGGTTTTTCTCGTCAATGGCAAGTACGTATTTAGACTGAGTTTTATTTATTTCCTAACGAGATGCCCCATAGCATTTCCAATTTAAGAAAAATGCGTATTGAGCGAGGCACGCGTCCTGAACACGCTTCACCTTTGACTTTGTGGCGCCAAGCTTTGGTCGGGAGACCGAAAATTTTGGCTCTTGGTCTTGGAGGTGAATTTTCGCTCGTTATATACGCAATGCTGTCATTTATTTCGGCGACACGATTACTCAAGCAATCCACCCTAGTTCAGGCCCCGTCCTCCCGTTTATGACTAAAAACATGCTCAACCCCTCTGCTTCAAGCCTGACAAGTTTATTCTCAGTCGGATTGTTCAGTATGGGACAAGAGGGCAGTTCAATGTAGCTAATGGCAGGACGAGGATGTGTGTGGTCTTAGACGAAATTCAACACAGAGAAATGCTGTCCAAATGTTTATTGCAACAACTTTGAGGAAATTGGCTACATTAGCAACCGATTATCGTTGGGACGTTTTAATGAAGATTGCTCGGACAAAGTGTCAACACGAGTAAAAATGTAAACATTCGTCTTTCTTTGGGTCTGGTGTGAAGGTAAAAAAAATCACGTGAAAATGTTATTCAGGAAATTCACGCTGTAAATTGTTGGCTTATCCGATCATAAAATAACAGCGCTAAATAACCATAAGACCCTCAAGCTATTTACTCTTAGCCAAAAAGAAAATGTTTATGGTTGATAGTTGATACAAGTGGAAATATTGAGCTGTAAGTTCATTGATACAGTTATCTTGATTATAGGGAATGACTATTGAGTTATCAGAGTTGGTCACGATTTTTCAACTACGCGCAGCCCTCGCGCTCTGTACTCTGTGGTTTAAAAAATGTAGATAACAATCATTCTTATCCTCGAAAAACTTCCTTTTATGCAGGCGATACAGACAAAGTTTCCACATCTTAAAAGGAACTACCCCGTTCTTTGTAACTTGACAAATTTCAAGTGATATATCATGCTCGCCTTCAAAACTTATTTTGTGTAAATCAAGTCAGTTCCCAGAGAGATCTACAGTGGACACAAACCATGTAAATAAGTTTTTCTCTGTGACTAAAAGCGCCTTCATTTAGTTACGTAAGCTTAATATTAAAGAAAAAAACCTTTGGAGCAAGAAACAAAGAAATCCTGTAATAAAGTAACATTGTTTTAGAAGTGCGTGCTCTGTCGCCACGCAGGGCAACATTTCAAGCTTTCGTGGTTTTTTCAATTCAATGCTCCTCTCAGAAGGAAATGATTAGTTATCAGAACAAGATAAGAAAACAGAATCAACTCCGTGATTAAAAGAACATTTGTTTGTGTTGAACAAAAAGCATCCGAGATGTTTAGACATGTACTAGTGGCTTCTTGAATAGGATCAAAGAGCTAAATTACGGGTTTCCCACAAGTTGCTGTCTTGACTTTTGTTAAGTACTGATCGGATTAACTTTGTTTGTTGTTTTCTAAAATCGTATTTGTAAATGTTATGTGATGTGGGCAATTCACAAAAGACGTGTATTGGTCCTTTCGAAAACGCGAGATTTTTTTAAACTCAGCACTTATAGGTGACTCAGCAAAGCCTTATGCCTCAGAGCTATACTGATCTGACAGTCACCGCGAACTTGTGCAATTAACTTTAATTATACTTTTGTTTTATTACGTTGAACATGACACAAAATAACTGGAGGTAGTGTTTGAGCGTTTCATGTCAGTTAAAGAACAATATCTTAGTACGATTTATTCAAATTCTCACTACTCTTACATAACTCATAAGTAAAAAATAGCACACGCCATGTTAAGCTGAAGAGTGAAGGAAAAATACCTGAAACTTCAAAAACGGAACCAAAGAGTGGTCTTTCCAAGTTCTAAGTTACTAAATTCTGGTTTTTACCAAACTATTATTTTGTGTTATTTTCTACTCTCAACTCAAGGCTGTTAACTGCCCTTCGACTGAAACCTGAAGCCCGCTCAACCCAGGGATTGTCTGCGTCCAAACCAACTAATTTTTTCCTGAAAACTTGAAGCTAACAGTTTTCAAAGTGGTAATGCATAAGAGTTTAAAGTGGATGTAAGACACCAACCCGGTCAAAACACTTAGAAATGAATATAGCTGATACATAACCTTTTACTAGAACCTTTTGAAAACTGTTTTCTTTTCATTCCTTTACGCAAATGTGTCACTTTTTAGAGCAACGTCTAATAATTAAATTCCAATATGATGAAATACCTGTTGCAATTTTCTTGAAATACGCTGATTTACTCCAAGGCTCCAAGTCTAATTTTCTATCAATGATTAAGCTCCGATTGTTAGCACAGTCCCCGAAACACGTCCTCTATTTTAAACGGAGTTAATGCAACTGTGTACTCTATTAAATAGTGTCCGAGCGAGCGCCAGTTAGACTACTATATACTAATCTATCTTCCAATCAAATTGAAGTTGAAAAGATGCAAACCACGTGTTTTAAATTGATCTGTAGTGACTCCATGATTATAGCCTGCCCTTCACTGACATCATAACTTATATGCACCCACTCACAGTTGTAAAAAAAGGAACACTCTGAAGTGATTTACAGCCGGTGTAAGTTTGGACGGCCTTGTGACACTACCTCAACATCACTCTGAGTTTTGAATGGTTATAGAAAATGGTATCTTTTACTGATCACTAACTGTTTTAATTAACATCCGATAATCCTTCTTCACTGACTTCAAAAGTTGCTCTTGGCGCCTCCGTGACGTTCGAGCCTTTGCCGCTGTAGTTTAACAAAACAAGCTCTTTGAGATCATTCAGGCGGTATCATTTTAATTACGTTCCTCCATTTTATTTTTTGGCGACAGGTATTTGGTGAATGTCTGGTTTCGGATCAGCGCCAGTGCGAGAAGGCTCTGCTGTCTTTGTATTGAACGGGCTATCTCGACTTTTTATCGTTTTTTCAATGAGTCTAAAGCCACGAAGTCTCCAATAGAGTTATTTTAATTAACTTGGGAAAAGTTTAATAAAGCCAGGTATGCTAAAATCAAGATTTCTTAAAAGCTCTGGAAAAACTTTTGAGGCCCTACATGAGCTTCAAACAACAGGTCTAAAGTTGTTTGCCTCTCTTTAAAGTAAAAGTGTTGGTTAATGGCACAAATTTCCGTCAAGTTGCGTGTTTTGTAGCTGGATCACCTTTCACAATACAAACTGTAATTTCCAGTGGACTAAAAAGTTGCACAGCGGAACAAGCAAACATTTTCAGTACAAACTCTTGGACTTTGCAATTTAGGTGCCGGAAACAGTTGATATAATTGTTTCTGTCAGTGAGGATAAATAATATATCTTACCGCAAATACTAATTGAGCAACGGGTTACACACGACAGAAACCATAAAAACATTTTAAAAATTCCTCAGATCGGTTATCAATTTGTTTAAAAAAACAAATCTTTGGAGGAAGTAGACAGCTAGACTTCCGATTTGTATGGCGCGCGTTATTTTGAGCTGCATTATCAAGATCTTGCTGTATAGTTTTCATATTTGTGGACAGTTCAGCAATTACCCAAATGTACTCGACACATGAAGATGGCCAGATCTTTATGCCAAGTAACCAGGCCTTCATTTAGCAGCTTTCGCTTCAAAAAGTAGACGATTTCAAATAATTTGCAGCAAATATAATCTGTTTCGAAATCCTAAACAGTAAACTGCGATAAGCATCGTCGAAAAGTTAGGCCAAAATAACTGTTTTTTAAATCCTGTTTCAACATGTCTTGGTAACACATGACTTCATTTCGAGTCTATTTTTGGGGTGTCAGTTACAGTATATACATTTCAGCAAGTTTCAGGACGATAGCGAACACTTTAGACGAATTACAAGTCCATATTAAGACACAAGTCACTGTGAAAGCCAATTAATGAATTGGTTGGGTCAAGCTTTTGGTTTTGCCTATACTAATTTTGAATGTTCATTCAAAATGAAAATGTGAAACGGACTTGAAAAGATAAAGACCATAAGCAAGGAGGCAATGGCCGAAACTAGGCAGAAATGAGACAAATACCGACAACCATTTTAATCCCAATCCCAATAGCTATAACAAAATCTCGACATTGTTTTCGGGGAGGAGGATAATTCAACACTGTGGTTCTGACAGGTATGAAAACGGAGTTGTGCGGAGTCGAGACATGACAAAGCATTTGTTCGTTTGCATACGGTTTTGTCCGCAGCCAAATTATCCAGAGACCGAATCCCGGATGAAATCTTCATTGCCTTCGTTCTCGGGGTTAGCAAATCCGGCTTAAAATCTAGTTCAGTCACGTGTCGACAAGATATTAAACTTTTCATGCGTACACTCAAAGTTACAATTAAAAGAGCATTCAGTCTGTCACAAGAACCCGTTAGTCTTCCAGTAACGGTGCGATCAGCTTCTAGAGGAATACTCGGAGACAGGCGACAAGCATTGTTGTTTTCAGCCATAGTTCTTTCACTGAAGAAAAGTATACATTCCACTTGAATAAGAAGCCATTTTATGATATGACTAGCTGGATTGTTCTATCACAGTTCAGTGCGTTTTATTTTGGGGCTAGAATACTTTAACCGGACGAATATTTTTTTGTTCTTTGTTTGCGAACAGGGAATTTGCTTCAGCATTATTTAATGAAACTTGTTTTAATTTTATTTTCTCCGAGTTTCAAAAAAGTGATTTTGCAAGGAGTACTGAAAAGATTGCGTGATCATGCCATAAAACATCCTCTGATAAAAGGAAACGATGAAGAAAAACTGACATCGGATCTGAAATACTGAGGTAAGGGGGGTGAGTGATCCCCCCACTACCACCACCCCTCCCCCACCTCCCTATTGCGCCGGCCTGTTCGGAATGCTTACGCGATTTTCTTGGCCGAACTCAGTTCCAGTCTACAATCCAAGATAGTGGAAATAGGATTTCACTCCGAACGAATGAATGAAGTAAATAAAGAAGCAAGTGATGAAAAAAGTAAAATTGCAGCACAAGTTTGTGAAAAGGATACTGAGATACGTATAAGATCATTGGGCAAACTGCTGTGTGTTTCCGCTACTGCCCTCGCAACATTAGGTTTCGATAGGCCGGTTTACAATACAGCTCCAAGTGCACTTGGAGTACACTAACCTAGTTCACTTAAGGCTGACTTAACGGACGGACTTGCAAAAATCCCGTTCACACGCAAAAAAGCATATACCTCTTTGCCTGCAATTTGAAAATAAACTGTCAATCACCTTTCGCGCAAAACAAACAAAGTTGATGATCGGACCCAAAGGCGAAAAACATACCATATCAACATTTGTTGATCAACGAAACATATTCCGCTTACTCGCCCACGCAGAAAAACAGTTTTTTTCAAAACTAGTTTCGCTGTGTTCTGATTGGTTAAATGTGGTCAAGCTCGCCCTCAAGTAAAGTGCAATTCAGGATCTCATATATAGCAAAGACGAAGTACTCAAGTGTGCTGGAGTGTGGCAATTTTGACGTTCACAGTCCAAGTACTTATCAAGTATACGTCAAGTGTACTTACGGCCGGACTAACGCCTATTCTCGCTGTCGCCCGACACTTGTGGTACCGCCCTCACACGTGTCATTTCCTGTCATTATTTCAGTTGCTGCCGCACATATGGGACTCTATTTCGTGTCATACGTACTTAATCTTATCCTTGTACTTTTAGTCGAGTACCGAGCTCGATTAATTTTATTTGGGATGCATACGGTTAGTTTTGGTTCACTCTCGCTTACGAGATGCCGTAAAGTTTTCGTTTTTTCTACTCGGGCACCAAAACTGTGAACCATTTAAAGCCTTGTGCCGGTGTTTGGGTTTTCTCCAAGCTTAGAAAAATGTTTTCGATAACGGTTATCCTCTGCCGAACTTTCTTCTCATTTTACTCGCCCAGATGAGTGTACTACACGCACGCGTACACGCGTATACTTGAACAAACGCGCACACTCGAACACACGAACACTAAAGCACGCACGAGCTCGAACCTACGCACACGCACACGTACACGCACACGCACATTCATAATCATGCTGAATTGGATTATTTTTTAGACCTATCTTTGAACACAAAAGATTGGCAGATAGATTTGCCAGTATACAATTTTACAGGTGTGTTCAAGGTGCCTGCAATTTTTTACTTGTTTATGTTCAAAACCATTTGCACACGTTAACTTGTAACACCAGTCGTTTTAGCTGAAAGGTTTTAAGGTGGTTCCCTAGGGTTTTTAAACCGCGTGAGACCTGAGTAGGAGAATGGCGCGGGCTTCAAAATTCCTGAGTGTACGGCGCGCGACCACTTTTCATTTCGCACTTGAATCAAATAGTACCTCGTGTCTTTGATTGCAGTACGCATGCACGCGTGATTTTTCAAACTTTTGCTACGTCACAACGCGCGCGGGTAAAAATAGAAACTCCACAGTTTCTCAATATTTCTTCGGTGAATTTTTTTAAACTTTGTAAATACGAAGGTACAGAATTCATCTTCAACATAATGCTTCTTAAAAAATATTATCGAACGATAATGTTTTATTTCATAAAAAATGAAAATCTCAAATATCTTTTTCCCTGTCCCTATGTTTTTTTCTTTTTGAAACGTTTTTTGTAACATTTTATGTTCGTCTACCAAGTTTGAAGAAATTTCACCGAAGAAAACTTGAGAAATGGAGCAAAATGGCTCAATTTTGCCCTTTTTTGGTCGCATTTTGAAAAGCCTTTGTTGCC
>JANRMR010180367.1:0-11748 GCA_025434825.1 Bergia sp. 'catenularis' | reverse complement strand
TGTTTTGCTAACTGCGACTTCAGATCAGCAATTTCAGCCTGGCTATGTTCAAGGCTCTGCTTCAGGTCATCGACTATTTCTTCCGAAAAGTGCCATTTAATCTGCTCCACACGTTCCTCAAAAAGGTGTTTAACCATCGTTGAGACATCATCCACCGGCTTAGGGGATCGGAGGAGACGCTGAGGAGTTTTTAGTATTCCTTCTTGGAGGAGCCCGATAAGGTTAGATATACGCTAGTTTGTGTAAAATGATTAAAGCGCTGATTTCAATTGAAAAATCGTGAATTGGAAATGCAACTAAAAGATTTGCAGACTACAAAATTAGCTTAGCTGATTGTTTGTAAAACTATCTCAAACAGAAGCGTCTAGGTTGTTTTAATAGTTACAGCTGAAAGTCGACTCAAGAACGAGTTCTCAGAAATGACACTTGACAATGAATGCTTGATGAAAACTGGATTTTACAAACTTGCTACAGATTCATACAATATGATTTCTCCAACTCACAAGTGTGCTGCAACAACACTAACATCTGCGGGTAAGAACCTACCTTACAAGAAGAAAAGAAACCAGGAATTTCAGTAACATCTTCATAAAAGCAGGATTGACGTACATGACGGTATAACTTTGAAACATACGTAGCTAAAAGCATGCAACTGAAACACTTACCAATCTGAATCTGCAGGGAATATCACTTCTGAACACACCAGATTCAAGTGCCTCAACATGGCCGCCCACGTAAGTTTCAGTGTCGAGGACATGGCCATCATTTGTCAGCTTGTTGAACACCTTAAAGGGATTGATAAACAACAATTAAAAGCAAACAAAATTAAAGAAACTCAAAAAAATTTCATTCGATTGAGGAACCTAAATGCAATGTCTGCTGTACTAGAGGTAGTCCTGACAGCCTGAGCCTCTAGTGATAAGCCACACTTGAAAATGGTAAATCTTAAGTTTGGCATATACATGTATGTAACGACTGGATTGACGAGGAACACTTTCAACCTAGAGAAGCTGTTACTTATGTAGTCTAGACTGTAATGGCACCCTTTACAAGGGTATGACCACAATTCCCCAGTTTTGGCAACAATGTACCCAGGCCAACGAATTTCCCCACATGTTACACGGAATGTAACGCATGTTAACTGAAAGTGTCTAGGATGCCACTGGCATATCAAGGTTTAATCTATCAGATATTCTGCCCATGGATAAGGTCAGAAAACTGAACACGTCATGAGAAGCAATGCTTTGAGAAGAACTGTGGCGTTTTGAGCAACATCCTTCAACCAAGGGAGGAATATCATCCCATACACCAGTGAGCCACGAAGGGGTTTATTTCAGAGTCAAACATTATGGCCGAGGCGCAGGTACCCAGACCCTTCTTGGAACTTATTTTTCAGCATGTCTTATGCCCACTCCCCTTCTGAATTACTACAGTAGATCTCATTCTAGCACACACACAGCTGCGTCTTGCTAACCTGCTCCTGTTTATTTGGGAATATTATGTTTGCATGAAATGCCTGCACCATGAGAAGTGCTTCACAAAGAGTTCCTGAACCTTTGCGTAACACCTGCAAAACAAAAGATATGTCTTACTTTAATAAGTTTTAGTTTTGCATGTTTGTATGTATCCACTCAACTCTCTGTTGTTCCATCTCAAAAAGTTTCCATCTAAATTTTAGGTTAGGATTTTCAATTTTTCATGTACTTTCCGTCTACATTTAGACTCAGTGTTTATTTTTTTATTGCTTCACAGTAGTTGGCAAGAGTTATGCTTAAATAAGACATTGACCCGTTTTTTTAAAAATATTTTACAAGTAATGACACTTGAATTGGAAAACTTTAAAATATCTTGAGTATCAAACGAAAAATTCCCTTCCAACACTTTGTAAAAGCTATCCAATGATACAATGTATAGTTGTGTGTAACAACTGTAACTTGGAAAAACTCGGCAACTACTAGTATCAGTGTAAAATGGAACATGGACTCTCACCTCATCTGGTTCCATCGGGATAATGGTGCAAAGAGCAAAAATAAAGGGATGAACGTATTTCATATACAGATAGTAAGTCGCCACTGCATCTGAAACGGAATAGTTCGCCATTTCCTGTAATAAAAAGCATACAGGTTAACACATATTCTTCTACATTCAAGTCTTAAAAAGGACCCTTTCACGGTTTTGCACATACTCAGGGATTTATTGACAAAAAAACCTGTTTCAAGCTAAAATATCTCTAAACAGTCACTGTTCACATACCAATCTAAGTTTTTCTATTTTGGACGGTGATCAAATTGAATTATAATTGTCACTTCCTATGTTCCGGGCCGGAACACAATGTAATAAATTGTTTTAAAATTCATAAAACCTTAGCAGAAGTGATCGATTACCACCTTTTCAGTGGATTAAGATGTTTAATTTCTTTTGAAATTATTTTGACAAATAACGTAAAGTTAAACTTCCGAAAAAACGAAAACTCATTGATTCAGGCATGAAAAATTATATATATATATATATATATACTCTTTCATGTCTGAATCAATACATATATATACATACAGGTGCTCCCCACGGGGCTTTTCAGCAACCTGTAGCTCACGAGGTCGAACCGAAAGCACATACAGGCACCTCTGGCAGCCGCTATACGGTCCATGCCTGACCTCGGAGCTCAACCTACAGCCAGTTAGAATAAGCTGTATGTAGGTGAGAGACCACAACACCGGGACTACCCTGCTCTTTTCGAGAAGTGTGTGGGTTCTTTTAAGTCCCCCGATAGAATGTCGAGAGACTAGACCAACGGCTTAACATCCCTGTCCACAGACGGTGTGGCGAAAGAAGGTCGCCCAAAGTTCAACCCTTGACCAGGCCGGGGATTGAACCTGGGACCTCCTGGTTGGCAATCAGAGATCTCACCAACTGCACTAACCTCGCCCTTTAAAGAGTGAATAGCTGCTGCTATACCTCCTATCTAAGAGAGAATATCTTTGCTTACCTGTGGCTGCTCATTGGCCATGCGACACATATCTTCCGGGTCAATTTCAACTGGATCATACCGCAACTTGGCCTACAATTCAACATTATTAGTCACTGTAAACAAATACATTAGGTGTGACCAAAAACTTCTTTAACTAATAAAAAAATGTTCCGTTTGGAGTCAGTTCAACTTTAACAAGTTTTAGCTAATATGAGTTAAGTTGTGTGGTTTCTCCTAGAAAGAAGATACTGTAGTTCTTACCTGGTATTGTGTCAAACAACATCAGATTCTTCCAAGTGTTTTCCAGTAGTATTTTGAATTCACAACAAATAGAATATACGTGGTTGGTAAGTGGTACAGCTGGGATGCAAATGTTAAATAACCTGAACGTTGTCTGCAGCTATGTAGAACATACGTTTTTCTCAGCCACAGTCATCAGTCATTATATTCTAGAAATATGGCAAGAGTTTCCAGGAAGAAAATAAAATTCAAGGACATTCCAGGAGCTGCAGTTGTATCAATCCTGGTTTTCCTTACAAAACGTTTGCAAGAATGCCAACAAAGGGGAGACCGTGGCCTCCCTTACCCCTTACCAGAACCCGCCCCTAGGAGATGCACCATGAAGTTTCAACTCTTAAAATAATGGCAAGTTACAAAAGCGAAGTCTTGCTAGTTACCTTCGTAGTAGCTTTCAGGTTTTGGCTTCCAACTGGAAGATAACTGTCCCGTTTTACCCATCTGGAAATGATGGCAATAACATTAATACCTACAACTGTAAACGTAACACTGAATAATTTTATAATGTGAACCTGAATACCATTTCTAGTTCCTACAACAAGCACAGAGTCATGCATCATCATCAGTCTTGTTTAAAGGCAAGAACAGATGGCAGTGAAATGATGAAAGAACAAATAATTTCTACAATAACTACATGTAGTTATTTTAAGAGATAGTTTACAGCAAATGTTGGAGGTCAGTGGCAATGATGATATGTGTGATGGCTAGTGTAGATCTTCCAACAGTTAATATAACATTCATTTACCAACATAAGCAATGAGGAAGATGTTGGCAATAGGCAAAAATTTTACATTTGTCCTTGTCCAGTTGATGGTGAATTTGACAAAATCATGGGTCCTGAGGTTTGATTTTTTTCCTTAGTGACAAGGACCTTCACTAAAATTGACCATAATATCATGCCCCACCCCAGGAATTTGACAATTTTTGTATAACTTTGGGGAAAGACGCACCATGGTCTAGTCCTCTCCTTCCACCTTGGGGTTTATTTTAATAGGTGTTTTATTATATGTAAGGAGTTGCTACAGTTTGTACTCGCAACATTTAAGAATTACAGTTGTGCAGTACCCTGTAGTACTAGTACTATATAAAGCTTACCTGAAGGCGTCCATGTGTATTGCTGGTCGTGATTTGTATTCATTCTGGGAATCAGGACTAAATCCTGAAAAAGGCAGTTACAGTTATAGCAACTGCAATAATTATTACATGTACAATGAAATTGAAACTTGTTGACTCTTAACTTCTAGATGTTCTTAAATTTGATTTTGATATACAATACCAACTGCTTGAACCTCAAGATTAGATTTCCTTGAATAGGATTGGGATTAAGCACAGTATTTGTAAAGTTTCAAATCCAAAATTTCAGGTCAATTACAACTGATCAAAAAGGGTCATGTGACAGACTGGAGGGAAATTCAAAATGTGTACATTTTTCATTTGTTCTTCTAATGTTACAAAGGTAAACTATGAATTCAAATCAAATATGACTGCACAGTCTGGAACAGATTGGCCCTCAGTTATGAAGCTATTGACTTTTCAAAAACTGTCAAAAAATAGCAAAAAATGAAGATGATCCACTCTATTTTTGATAACTCTAAATGTATGTGTTGGCAGAAATTAGCTTAAGAGTCTTATTGTGACTTGCTTATCATAGCCCAGATATTTTATGCTATTTCGTGTACAATTTGTTTGTTAAAATTTCCATATCTCTGCATAAATTAGCACAAAGTATCCCAGTTCTGACAAAGAAAAATCCAAATTGGACTCCTGAACCTATGTTCAAGAGGCCCATATATCTTAATCAAAGCCTAAGTCTTACCAATTTCTTCAAGAATGCTAATTCCATAGTGAGCAGCTCTTGCTTCAATGAATGGCCTGCAGTCAAGAGAAGAAAACCTTGTTTAGCAAGTTACAGTGTACATGTAAATTTATGTTCAAATAAGGTACATGTACGTACAATTTATGTGGATAAAGGTTCATCAAACTGGTAAATATGTGGCATGTGGTAAATTGTGAAAATTTCACAAATTCAGTAACTTTCCAACCATCTTAATGTAATTTTTTTATTCCACTCAACCTTTGCATTGAAAACACTGAAAACTGCAGAAGCACCACTTTATTTATTTGCACAACTTGTATGTCAGTGTATTGGATCTGCCAACTCTGAGCTTATAAAGAATGAGTGAACAAGTTATGGTTAGCTTCCATCCACTCCCAACTTCTCACAATATTCATTCCCATATATCCTTTACAGACCTTGAGATGTATATCCCCATTTACTCAATATCTGTTGGAATATTTGTAATCAGAGTTCCTACTGGTACTAGATTCCATGACTTTGCAACAACATTCCATGACCTTAATTTAGGTCCATAATCTAAAATTCTGAAAATGTCCATTAAATGGATAGTTCATGATGTTTGCAATGAACTCTGGACTTTGTTCAGAACAGAACTTATTTTCCATAACTTTCTGTGACTAACTTTCATTTTTCAGGTTTCCTGGCTTAGACTTTAAAATCTAAAATTACCTTGAACCACACAAAGGAAGTCATGTGTAAACCCAGTGTAATTCTCAATTTGATAAGAACTTATCCAGTAATTTATATGACAATTGCACCCAAAAATCTCCTTACCAATCAAATGAATCACCATTGTAGGTTACAAATATGTTGGGCTTCACTTCAAGTATGTGTTCAAAGAATTTGTCCAACAGAGCTTTCTGAAAGTTACAAAGCAGGTGGCAGTTTAACAAGATAATAAAGTTGAAATTATAGTGCCTGGGGAAATGAACAAACAAACTTCTAAAACTCTGAAGTGAATTCTGGAACTTCAAGACAATGAATTTAATAGAGTACTCTAATCCCCATGAATGACAAGGGGAATTACACCTTTATTAAAAGATAATGTACAAGTAAACATGGGGTGGGTCAAAATTAGTCTTAATTTATATGTACCATAATACTTATAAGGAAAATATCTATAAACATTATAACATAAATTACCTTGGTTAGTTTGTGATCAAAGAACCTATAAAACATACATATAAAATTACGTTGACATGATACCCCATATTTTGTGAACCATCATTGATATCACATTAAGTTTATAATTTTGAAATACTTGAACAATAACTGGAAACAGATTAGATAGTACCCTAATGTACATTACCAATGGGACTCATATTGATTTGTTTTCTGTTACCTCATCCTGTTCATTGAAGACAGAGATTGGGCCTTCATATTCTGGTTTTGGTGTATACTCAAAATCCTCAATGTCCTCTGACACTATCTCCCTGTTGATTATCAGATAGCCCTAGAGTGGAGATAATTTCTATTAAAATGACATGTTCTTAATTGCAAACTGCTATCTCAACTTTGCAGGAAACAAGGATCTTTGGCTCCTCCAAAATGACTGGAAATGCATTAAAAAGCTGCCAATTGGGTTGTAGATTAAAGAACATGGCAGTACATTTAGTTTTCTTGAACATACAATTAAAATACAATGCACCTTTAAACACAATACACTGTAACTTTACTTATCCATGAATTCACCAAGTGAAGTAGTGAATGAATTGAAAGAACAAACAAATGAACGAATTAATGCATGAATGAATGAAAGAATGAACCAATTGATGCACAGAATGAATGACTGGATGGAATGAATGGTAGATGGAGGGAATGAATGAGTGAGTGGATGAATGAATGAATGAACATGACAACTTTATCTTCTCCACACAATATTGTCCTAATACGTTATAAAGTGTTGAGAGAAAGTTGAATAAAATGTTGGCGCACCAATTGAACAGCTCGTCCAACTCAAACAAAATTGGCTCAACATAGTCCACAAAAATCTTGGGCAAATGTTAGATCCATCAGTGGCACCATTTGAAAGCAACTTAATGCAGCAATTGAATATTGAATTGGGCAAAAGTGTTTTGAAAATGTGAAAATCAACTGAAACTAAACAAATAAAAATTTTAATCCTCGTACTACATCACATTACATGCAAATTGTACATGTACAGTCAAGTACTAAAATTTGAGATAATTATTACATACAACCTTAAAATAAATGTTTAATGGTTTCCCAATGAACCTGTACTTTGAAAAGTCCTAAAGATTGTGCTTAAAGATATTGGCTAAAAGCGAACCTACATGTACAATTCAAGTCTAAATAAAGTCTGTACGTATATGTCTGCTTTACTCGTGATACTGGCTATTGTTAACTATTAATTACCTGTCCGTCAATCATGTATGAGATCATCATTATAGAGTCTGTACTAGAGTCTGGGAACTTCAAAGGCAGTTTTGTGGTTTCTATGTCAAAAGCCAACACTACAGGATCCTGGTGAAGCAAACAACAATGTTCGAGCAACAGGGAGTCTTTATCCGGCCATACTACACTATCAGTACATGCACAACTAGACCTAAAAATCTAGAAGCAAGTTCTATTTAATTAACACTACAGGATCCTGGTGAAGCAAGCAACATTGTTTGAACAACAGGGAGTATTTATCCATACTACACTATCAGTACATGCACAACTAGACCTAAAATCTAGAAGCAAGTTCTATTTAATTAACACTACAGGATCCTGGTGAAGCAAGCAACAATGCTTGGACAACAAGGAGTTGATGGCCACACTACATTATTATAGGGATATGTACAACTGGACCTAGACTAACAATTCAGAAGCAAGCTCAATTTAATTTTGTCAAAATCCCTACCTACATGATCCCTATCACATAAATAATTGTGTACTAAATAAATGCCCCGATTTAATTTCCTTATCTACAAGGAGCAGCATTTAGTCAAGATTAAAGAGATACCTGTAGTTTCATGGTTGCTCCATACATGTACAAAACTGTCACAATTGTAGTTTCCAAAACTAGTTAATTTCATCTTTACTCAAAGTATATTTATCCAAGGCGATTAACTTTTTCCAATTTACATTATTGGTAGCAACATAATTCAAATCACAAAAAAATGTTTACTCACCGGTCTGTCTAACATGTCATCTTGCCTCACAATCTCTGGGTGGAAACCGCCCCTCACCTTCACTTTGTACCAATGAGCCTGCAAGTTCAAATAAATTTTTGGCATTGGCACAGCATTGAAGTATTTCTGACTCTTACACAAGGGTGCACATGTGCACTACATGTGTGTCCCTATATCTAGAGTGGTCAATACTCAAAACATTTCAGATCTTGCTTTTCAAAATATTTAAAACTGGATTGTTGCCAGCTGTAATAGGGTATTGAATCGATTCTTGTGCATTAAATGGCTATTAAAGAACCCTGGGGGAAAGATTCGAGTCATGTTCTGATAAGCAGTTTATGCACAGGTACATATATGCCATACGCATAACTCAAACTTGTAGTTACAACAACAACAACAACAACACTTTATTTCCCTATCAGTTACAGAGTTACAGACTTGTTGTTTACATTATCCTGTTGAAGAAGTGCTACATGTACAATAGGCAATGAATGACAGGAATTTCCGCAGCAGGACATGAAACATTCAAAATGCCTAGAGGCACACAAAAGTTGAAAAACCTTCACCCTTTTGAATTTTGTGGGTAAAATACTCGCACATTTGTATTAATTGGAACTGACTGCATCACATGCTTGAGTGGGACACTTTAACTGCCATTTTGGATTTACTGAAGACACAGCAATTTCTTTTATAAAATTATAAGATTATCTTAGGCCTGAACTAATATTTGTACATATTTATAATATTTTTCTTCATACTGAATGGTCAAATACTATGCCAAATTTCTTAATTTTAAATTTATCATCAGCCTTAGGGTTAGGGAAACATGATCGAGCAAACCTATTATAGAAAATCTGTTTCACAAACCAATACACTTGTAACAGAAAAACAATACAATTACAGCAACTTACCACATGAATCTTAAGGTCAATGGCAACTCTAACATGATAAGGAACATCATATTCCCTAAGTACACAAAAATACACATGTATCTTTTAATTAACAACAAAAACAAGAATTATCGGTTTTACAGAATTCTTTTGTTATTCACTGGATAAAATGACCAAGAGCACTTTTGTGGTGCTATAATACCTTGTTACATACAAATAAAAATAACATCCTTTGAGTAACTGTAAGTATTTCCACTAGATTAATAAAACTTTTCTGTAATCAAGCTATATGCTGATGTAGATGAAATAACTTCCTAATTTTTAAAGTATCCAGTACTAAAGTTATATTTGAGAGCAAAAGCGTTTAAATTTCTGCCTAGACTCTCTTCAGACTGGTTAATTTTAATCAATTGTGAAAAATGTATCAGTTGATTCACCTGATATCAAGAATGTTGACCATTTGATTAGGGACACGCCTGTTGGCAAAGCTGCTATCAGCCTCATCATCTGTCCCCATCACAATGTTGTACGTGGCGTTCGCCTTGGCATGTTCCTTGTTTTTCCTGACAGCAGGCATTATATCTCTTGAAAGATAATAAGACCAACAAAAGTTATAACAGAGATAACACCAACAACAGTTATAGCTAATACTGATGACAGATTGAATGATAAGAGTGACGAATATATTGCTAATATCATGAAAGGTATGGTTAATACTGATAACTGAGCTAACAATGATAAAACAAATGACAAGCATAACACTGACACAGAACAAATACTGATAGCACTGCTAATTTTAATTAGCAATGATAACACAGCCATCTTTGAAAACTTATATTCTAAATTTGAAATGGGTTTTTTAATTGGCTTTACCAAACTAGCCATCCTTGGTACCAATTAACCACTTAAACTTATAATTATTATATTTATACATGTAGATACTGTTATGTATGGTTATACCGCTGACCATTGTACTGTAGACCCATTAAAACCACATGGTTGGAGTTGCAATTCAAGATGGCATCTGTCTTGTGTATATATTAAA
This sequence comes from Bergia sp. 'catenularis', assembly GCA_025434825.1. Classification (NCBI taxonomy): domain Eukaryota; kingdom Metazoa; phylum Cnidaria; class Anthozoa; order Zoantharia; family Parazoanthidae; genus Bergia; species Bergia sp. 'catenularis'. The sequence goes on along the minus strand of JANRMR010180367.1, from coordinate 1,553 downwards.
CATGGTGTCAATGTAGTGGAATTTCAAGCTCCAAAACAAGGGAAACCGATCCAAAATGGCAGAAGGGTACGCGAATTCGTCATACAACTGGCCTAGGATGAATTGGGCCACAACAGACTCGAGTAAAGAGTGGGAAAGGTTTTACCAACACTGTCAATTCACCTTCGGTGGGCCACTCAGCAAATGTTCCGAGAAAGAAAAAATATGCAACCTGATGAGCTTTGTGGGAGACAAAGGAAGGGAAATCAACCTCACTTTCCAGTGGGAAACAGTACCCTTGACACAGCCATTAATATGGGTCGCATGTTCGAAGCGATCAAAGACAGAATGCAAGTTATGGCAGGAGAAGATCCAAGAGTGGAGGTCAACAAAGTTACAGGAAAGAATGACCCACCAAGGAGGCACAGAAACCCAGGTAGACAAACCAAGTCAATAGAGTATAGCGAGAAACCACAAAAGTGCATAAGATGTGGGTATAGCAGCCACAAGCCTCAAGAAAGATGTCCAGCAAGACATGAATCCTGTAGGAAGTGCAACAAGGTAGGCCACTTTGCTCAGGCATGCAGAAGCCAAAGAAGTAAAGTAAACTCTCTCAAAGGAGGGGACTACTTAAGTGAAGATTTTTCCAGTGATGAGGAAGGAGGTCCTGACCAGGGGGTGAACCTACTGCATATATCAAGCCTAGAAATTAATGGTGTCAGTGATAAGCCTAGCACTAGTGAGAATGACAAATGGTGGGAGAGTGTCCATGTAGGCAGTAAGGCTCTGAAATGTCAGCTTGATACTGGGGCCCATACAAGCGTCATAAATGCCACCCAGCTGGGACAAGTAGCGCCAAACGCGCAGATCAAGCCGACTAGCCAAACCCTAGTATCATACAGCCAGCACCGAATAGTACCAAAGGGCTATGCTATTCTCCCCGTAAGGTACAAGAACAGGGAGGCAAACGTAAAATTCTATGTCATTGACACTAACCAGAAACCGATACTCTCAGGCAAAGCATGCCAAGCTCTCAACCTAGTTCAACGAGTACACAAGCTTGATACAAATCTACAATAGCTTCTAGATCAACACCCAGAGCTGGTGAACGCATCAGGAACCATCCCAGGAACATATTCCATCAAAATCGACCCCACAGCTAAGCCTGTAGTGCATGGTCCCCGCAGGCAACCGGCAGCACTCCTTCCCAAAATTGTGAACAAACTCAAAGAAATGGAGAAGGAAGGGCACCTGGCCAAAATAACTCAGCCCACAGACTGGGTAAATTCAATGGTGGTGTCCACCCGAGGTGACAAAATCAGGATCTGTGTGGATCCGGCTGACCTAAACAAGGCAGTCAAACGAGAGCACTACCCGATACCGACAGTAGAAGAAGTTGTGGCCAAAATTCCAGATGCCAAATGCTTTACAGTCCTTGATGCCAAGAGCGGATATCTCCAAATGAAGCTAGGCTACGAATCCAGTCTACTAACGACAATGAACACTCCAATAGGCAGATATAGATGGTTGAAACTGCCTTTTGGAATTAAATCTGCACCAGAAATGTTTCAAAG
>JANRMR010180356.1:0-11751 GCA_025434825.1 Bergia sp. 'catenularis' | reverse complement strand
TGCTTCACTCCCCACCCAGTCATTTTCCCTCTGCGGCACCTGCTCTTCCGTTAAAAGGGCTTTTTCACGGCTTTGAGCATGCGCAAAAGTTTATCAATTAGAGGTCATAAGATTTTTAGTTTTGAAACTTAAAAGTTTCAAATTATTAAAAACATTAATAAACAGGCACTGTTCAGATATCAATCTTGGTTTTTCAAGTGGCAAATGGTATGGGAGGTTTGCTTTTCCCGAGGATTAACTTGGATTATAATGATCTCTCTTTTGAGGATTATCGTATTCAGGGCCGGAACACAAAGTAATAATTTGGTTTAAAGTGCTTAGAACCTTGGCAGGAGTCTGTGATTGATAAAAGGTCTTTTTGGCGAGTTAAAAGCGTTTTTTTAAAACTTCTTTTGATAAACAGAAAACGTTAACCCAAATACGGTTGACTCCCGTTAACTCGAACCCGCGGTAACTCGGAAGTAATTTTGTTTTCCCTTCGGGTCATTTCCTTTATAATTTTACCCTCGATAACTCAGTCGAACTCTCGATAACTCGAACCATTTTCCATTTCCCTTGAAGGTTCGAGTTATCGGGAGTCAACTGTAAGAGCGACTATACATTGATTGAGGCATGAACTGAGAGCCACTTTTAAAACTGCACCGTTAAGGCAAAATGCTTCCTGGAGTTGTGGATAAAACTTGGAAAATGTATTTTCAACCCATTCTGTTAACTATTCCGCACTGAAGTGTCTCAATTATATCGAATCATATAGAAACAGAAAAACCATTTCCGCCGAAGGCTTATACAAACACAACTCGGTAAGACATGCGGATTAGGAATTTGTAAAAGGGGATTTGCGGTGAGAAACCAAAACAAATCCGAATCGAGGAAACTCTGCAATTTTTCTATCTTGCAATTGCTGAATGATGCATCTTCAAAACTTTTCAAAAGGAACTGTAATCACACCGAATTTACGTCGAAAAGTCGCTGCATTGTTAATATACATCAGTGTCTTCCTTCAAGCACAAAATATGCCACTGCTTCTTTCACTTCACTTAGTTTTAAATGATCAACCACGCACTTTTGGCATATTTAACATAATATCGTTAAAATACATCCTTGACCTTGTTATGATATTCAACGTCTGAGCAATATATGGCCTAACGCATGTTACAATTTTTAAAGAGCAAAAGAATAAAGACACATCCAAAGACAACTACGCGTTTAGTCTCCACTATTAAAGTATCTCGTAGTAACCTCATGAAGTAAATAGATCGCCAGATTACGAAAGAGCGAGAGAGATACTCGCTATTTTAAAATGACAAAAAAGGTTGCTCAAGTCTTCATTTTATGTTTTGTTTTAAGCGATCACCACTGTGGTTAGTAAGCGTGTACTTCGCCAGTTTTGAATATTTAAATTGCACTGCAGCAGTGCATACACACCGAGGGTTTGACTGATAATAGTATTTCCAGATTTCCCCTGGGTCGCATATCTTACGTTTTCAAATAGTAACAGTCAGTCTTGAATTTGGCAAAAACAGCTACTTGCCAATATGGATAATAATAATAATAACAATAGAAATTATAATAACGATCACAGTAATAATTATGATAATAACGTTGATAATGATAATAATAACTTTATCTACAGAGGGTAAAAACACATCTTTTAATTGTTCCCCTTTAATATAAACGGTAAGCTTTTAATCTCTTCATAGGTGCCATGTTTTCTTTTAGCACACTACAATTCTGGGTTTTACAGACTAAAGGCAAAAATTACCTCCAAAACGATTATTTAATACGTATGTAAAACAGAAAATAACTATAATCAACTCACAATAAAGCTAATTCAAGCATTTTATATCTTGAATTCTTCCGCTTTTCCAGAAACTAAGACCAGTCCTTTAATTATTTTCTCTTCATATAAAACAGTCAAATACTGTGTTATTAAAATAATTGCCTTTTACAAGGTATTGTCAAGTGAATATCACAATCAAAAAAATACATACGGTATATATATTTCACTTATCTGAATTTCCTGGAAATTTTTGCAACTACATGTAGCATTGATCATCTAAAATCCAGATTGAATACTCAAGAGTTTCTCGGGAGCAGTAAAACAAGTATGATCTTCATCAATAAGATTCTAGTTTTTGCCTCATTATCTTCATTACATCGACTTCCAAGTTAGAAAGAATGCATTCTTACAGCAGAAGATAAAACAAAATGATTCAATTCATCGCAAGAAAATATAATGGCACTACTCTAATATTATACTGGAAATCTCATTTGCACTCAAAACAGTGTTACATTCAACCCCAAAAATGTCAAATGATGAGTTGCTAAATTCTCTTTACCAATCTCTGTACTTTTCTTAGAATTAAGTTGAAAGAATTTTTCAATTCATCTGACATTTTCTATGTCTGGCCATTTCCTTGATTCTTAATACCAAAGTACTGTGGGTTCTGAAAAGGAAGGAAACTTGTGTATCATACAACGTGTAGAATAACTGTTTCTGCTTTGAAATGTGCATCTCTTTCAGCCCCAACCAGTTTATCAACATGCATCTTCTCCTTACAACATTAACACAAAATAAGTTGTTTGGTTGTGAGAACAAAGGATCTGATCACATGCAGCAAATTATCTAATATGAAAAGCAAAATTCTCCAAAACTGTTTAAAAGGAAAGAAAGGATAGAGTTTATGAGAATTAAGCAACAAATCATAAGCTGTGTAAAAAATTTACCTTCAATGGCATTTTCAAATGTAGAAACATTTATTCTAGCGAATATTTCCTTCATTTTTGATATTGAACCCATAATTCCTTAGTTTGGATATGCAGGAATGCATGAGGCAAATTAAAATAGTTGTATACTAACTTGGAATGAAAGGGTTAATACCACCTTATAATAAATAAAGTTAAAATTCACAAAGTTCTTTCAAAGTGCACTGCCAATAATGTGAAACGAAGGATTTAAAAATATTCAAAAAGAGAATAACTTTCAAATTAAATATGTCTTGGCTGTGCTGTCAATTTCCAACTAGTTTAAAAAGAAGGTATTAAACAGGTTGTAGTTTAGTATCGAATTTTATTAACTTGGAATGGCAGTCACTTTCTTACCACCCACTAAGTTAAGGCAATATTCATGGTTTGTTTGGAACAAAAACCAAACTACAATTCTATTGTTTTAATATAAGGAGTGTCAAGCTTGGTTTTCATGAGTAATGCAAGTGGAAGCACAAGGGCACAAAAGCTCTTATTTAAGTGTAAAAACAGATTTGATGCAAGCAATGAAGTTTTCCCTTGAATACTTGACTTGCTCTTTTGTTTGTCCTTGTGGCCTTTGCATTCCCTGTTTAAACAGAACACAATAGAAGTGCAAGAATGAGGAAATTTTCTAATCCTTGCACTCATGTTCTCATTGCTTGCATCATTGTTTAGACTTGCATCAAGACCCTTTTCATAATGAGATAAGAACTCTTGTGCTTGTGTCCTTCCATTTCTTGTGAAAACCAAGCTTTGGTTTTCACAAGAAATGGAAGGATAACCTTTTGCAATTTGCCCTAGATTGTGTATAAAAATTACTTAGTTACAAGTAGTCTTTTATTGTGCATCAGGCAATATCTTCACATTGGCTTCATTCCAACAAATCGTCTCAGCTGCTCAAAAACAAAAAATATTGTAATAGTATGCATCCCTGTTCTGGTCCAGTTTGGAACAAAGCCTTTATACAAGCCTAAGATTCCTTCTGATTTGACAGTTTTCAAGATGCAATCCACAGTTCCTTTGTACATAAGAGCCAAGCCTTTTTCTCTCTTCTGTGTCATGATTCTAGTTCTCACAATATCAACTGGAGAAGTCACAATATTGGTCACAAAACCAGCCACAACTGATGAGGCTACATGCAGAACAGGACCTTCTTCCATCAAGCCTGCATTGAGAATCAAGTGCTTAGTGTGATCATAAGATGATATTTGAGTTGCAGTAACAAGGGCTGCTCTCTTCACAGTTGGGCCAACACCTGTCCACAGCCCGAGAACTCCTTCTTGTACAACAATTGATTTGAAGGCATGCCATGTGTTTTTGTACGGCAAGTTAAAGCCTGCACCCATAAATCGTATTTTGACCAGGTCTGTAGGGTTTGCAATGGTTGCACCAATAGTACCAGATATTGCACCAGCGAGTACTTTCTTCCACAGAGGTGTGTGTGCAGGATCTGTTTCCCCAAGGAACACCTTGGTTGGTTCATACATGCCGAGACGTATAGTTGTATAGGATGCTTCCCTCAGCAATGCTGGAGTGATGCTGTAAAACAAATTATTTTATCCATTAAAAGGGTTTATAATGAAAACAAATTATTAAACTGTACTTTATTACTCAGCTGATTAGTATGTGTAATCAAATAGTAATGAGTGAAATTAGGAAATAATTTTATGCACATGTTGTCAAAATTCTGATAATTTCCCCAAGCCTTTAGGTGAGGGAAATTACCAGCATTTTGATAATGCACAAGTGAGATTATTTCCTAATTTCACAAATTAACATTGATTACATTTTAATATTATGGGAGACAAGCACATTACAATCTTTTTGGACTATTAAACTGCTATTAAAAGTTTGCAGTTTTCTGAATGCCTAGGGAAAAATAGCCCTTTAGAAATCTTGTCGCTGTTCATAAAATGTTTCAAAATTGGGTCAACTGTCAAAACGTCCTTGCATGATTGGTTACAACCTGCCATGAATGGTTGAATGAACTGACAAAGACGCCAGTGCAAGTATGCTCAACTTTCTGATTGAGGTCAGCTATTTTGTGTTAAGTATTTTTTGTATAACTAATACTTAACAATTAACACTGAATGTTTAAAATTGGATTCTCCATCATAAAATATCTTAAAATATGACTAAAAGTTTTTTGATGTTATAAATTGAAAACAAACATTTTTGGTCCAGTTTGATGATGGTCAAGTAGACCAAAAACGTTTGTTTTCAATTTACAACATCAAAAAACTTTCAGCCATATTTTAAGATAACACTGAATGTGTTGATAACCTGTCGCTAGAAGTCTTTTGTAAAGCCGAAGTAAACTGGCTGATATGAAAATCAAGTGAAAACTCAAACCTTTGTAACTTTTTTAAACCTGGTCACCAGTTTGAAACCACTGCCATGTCAATTTTGTAATTTTCACATGTGAAATTACAAACTAGCAGTGAAATTTCAGGTCAGAATTAAGGAATCATTTGTCACCCATCGTATTATAAATATAATCTCTCAGCTGAGCTACCTTCAATAACCAAGAAACTTAAATCATGTATACATGTGCATTATATACTGTAAAAGCTCTTCCTTTTTTAAATATTTTGGGTCTTATGTTTGCAGTATCAAATATCAATTTCCATTATCATCTACAGGCAATACGGCATAAACCAAACTTTTACTCCTAATCATTCAAGTAGCTTATCAATGGTAAAATATTTTCTAGGTCCTGAGTTGATTTAATTTTCAAGTGTTGTTAAGAGTTTTTAATAAACTGAGGAGACACTACTGGAAATCAAACTGTTAAGTCTGGACTGTAATTTGATAAACAAAACCTGATATGACATGTAAAAATCAATCAATAGCTTTTCAGGCTTGACAATATTAATGCAAGTACCGCTATATGAGCATTCCAGCCAAAAACATAGAATTGGAGATTGGAAAAAAATTAAAGATGGGTTTTAGAATAATATTAGAACATTGGCCCAACAACACAATTACAGAAAAAAACAGCTGCAAAAATGGATCTTTCTGTCACAGTAATTATGTTTCTTTCAAACTATTTACAAAAGTACATCACCTATTTGTAGCCTGAAGATCTTTTGGTCATCTGTTTGAAAAACATACAAATTAGATCTTACTCAAAAATTTGTTTTAATTTTTTGGGGATTTCCAAAATTCAAGATTGGTGTGACAATAATCAGGAAATTAAATGGCTCCATCTCACTTCTTGCTCTCACTACTGATGAAAAGCTAAAATTCAAAATGTCTGCTTTCCAACCATCTTGAAGGTACTTGTAAAACACACCATGCTGAAAAAAGCATAACTGTAAATCTAACTAAAGGGTTTCCTACTACTTACCCCCTGTAAAGTCCCCGTAGTCCTTCTTCTCTGAACAGACGAGCAATGCCCTTCGTAATGCCAGGGTAGTAACGATCCTTGAAAATATTCTTGCTACTGTGTTTGGATGCTAGCTCATTCTCCAGCTGCATCCTGACTTTGACTACTTCAATGGGGTTGGTCACTATAAATGGAATAACAATTATTAATTAAGTGACAGTATAAAGTATGCAGGAATGCTCACTTCACTCTGAAGAAGTACTACAGAAGAAAACAAAGGTAAAATTTTATCAAACTTTTTGCTAGTCTCCAATGCAGCCGCCTTATTTCCTTCGCCATGGGCTCCCTCTCTCAGAAAGTGAGTGTCTGCAGACTATAAGAGACATACTATGTTTCACGCCTCCATGATTTTCAACCAATCAGATGTACAGTAGTATTTTCTCAACTGGGAAAGATGTAATATATGTACCGTGTCTGTTTTCTGTCTTTCACGCATTGTTTGTTGCGTTTTCTTACAATGTTTATCATTGGCTGGTTGTGGCAAATGGAATTTAGAAAACTGAAAATATTTAGACGAATGTGGAGGTTCATGCAGAGGCATGAAACATAATAATCTCTTATAGTCTGCAGACGCTCGCTTTCCGAGGGAGGGAACCTGTGGCAAAGAAAATAAGGCAGCTGCATTGGAGGCTAACTTTTTGCCAATATATGTTTTTAGAAAATGTAAATATCATGACAATACATGTACATTAAGAGTTATTACAGTGCTGTTACCATAACATGATCAGCTAAATGGTGCATCACAGTTATTCAAGCAGATGAGATGAATTACAGATATTGCAATTACATATTTTGCATTTAATTTTTTTTAATGGACTATGTTGAAAGGCAAAAAAATTGCATTTCCATAATACCACGTTTTTTTTGAAAAAATTGTATTCCCAAAATTCATCAAGAAAAGAAACTTTATTTGGCCAAAACATTCCAAGAAAAACCAAACAAGCAAAAGTAAAACCAGTGCTTTGACCTTAATTAGATAATGTATAATTTCAGCATGAATGTAGCTATCTGAAAGAGGCCTGTCCAATAAAATTGTTCCAAGCCTGGCTCATTATCATGGCACAAATTATTTTCATGGAATATGTGTATGGTATATATCAAAGACTTGTGATCAACTATCAGGATCCTTTGCAATTATTTAAGATTTTATTGGCGAGATCTCTGTTAGGGGTGGGGGGCCAACATTGCCTCTCCCTAGGCCCTAAAAATGATTGCGTGCGCAAAGGACCACGGTAGTCTTTCTCATTTGGTCTCCAGACCCAAATCTATGCCTGGGAGTGGGAGCTAAAATTTTACATGAGGAAAGTGAAAACAAACCTGTTCCTGCGCACATGGCCGAGATTCCGCTGAGAATGAAACGTACGAAATCTTCGTTTCCTTCCACATATCGATGGAGTCCCTGATATTCCATGGCTATCCAAATACTTCGTTCACTCCCAGTTTTCCCGTTCATTGCGCCAAATCACTGCCATTGGTACAGCATGGCATCACGAGTTTTGTTTTGTCCACAGAAACCACTTGTGTGTGCCTTGAATAACTTTACTATGACATGTTCCAGATCTGGCTTTAAAAACATGATGATTAAAGTTCTTTTCATGTCTTTTACATATATTTCACATGTCATACTTTTCTAAAAATCTCCGAGTAGTCCCCAGTCTCAGAAATGCAGAGCGAATTATTTGAATACGCGTGTACGTCGACTAATATCTGAAACAGGTCTGACACTACTTAAAATTTTGTGGTTTCTGATCACCTTTTGAACAAATACAAAATGACAAAAGGACAATGAATACAAGAGAGTTTATACATACGGTTAACTTACTTTCTACCGGCTTTAACCAAACTCATGCACGAGGTCGTGGTCAGATCAAACCCAAACTGTCTGAACAAGTACCAAACAAACGTGATGCAAAATTTCTGCGCCTGCAAGCACTGAAACCAAACAAAATCTCTTCACCAGTAACAAAAATATGTTTTCTTAACTGTGCTCTGCTGTGATTGACAAAATTAACATCGAAAACACCTCAACCTGCATATTAAATTGAAGTGCACGTATTTCTGGAGGCCGGTTGTTCAGCTGGAGGCGAGGACCCTAAGCCAGGAATGATGCAACATCAAAAAATAGGAAGGGGGGGGGGGGGGGCAATACAGCCCAATGGAACCCCGATACGCGGTATAACGAAGTCCCAAGGGACCGGGTAAATGAAATATAAATAACTTCGCTATATCGGGGGTTCATTATAAAGAAAACCCTGATTTCACGAAATTACTGAAAAATATCGAAAACTTCGTTTTATCGGGTTGCAACACTGAGGACTTTTGCAATATTTTGACACTTCTAGAACCAACAGACACTGAAGAGGCAAATCAATTGATATTGCATTTCATTTGTACTGTGATATACTCAAAACTAGAATCTAGTTTAAACTACTGTTCTTTACATGTAAAATGAAGACTAAAATGCTCTTTAGTATTTGCACTGGACAATGCTGTGGACTTACTGAAACAGTAACACGCAAGGCATGCAAGTCGCCGAAAAGAGCCATAATGGCCGAGTGGAGCAAATAATCCAGTATGGCAAAGTGTCAATACTTGTTAGAATGGTTATTCGTTATGTGAAGCTGGGGTTTCGTTATGTGGGGGCTCGAAAATCGGGGTTCAAAGCCATACAAGAAGTTACTACAGTGATTTTGAAGGGCCCTAAAATTGCTTCATAATACCGGGAACTTCGTTAATTATCGGAGTTCCACCGCAAGAACGAGAACACGAGAGAAGAAGCCGTTTAGCATCCAGTGTTCATTCAGTTTTCACCAATCATTCACTGTCAAGTGTCATTTCCGAGAACTCGTCCTTGACTAGACTTTAGACTGTAGCAATTAAAACAACTTTTCAAACGTTTGAGGTAGTTTTATAAACAATCAGCTGGGCTAACTTTACATTTCCATATCATGTTTTTTTATTAATTAAAATCAGCGCTTTAATCTGTTTTTACACAAACACCACTCATATAGGCTTTTACTTCCGCACCGCTGTAGCAAGTATGAGACAAGACGAGATTCTGCCATTGTTTCAGTCTTGGGGAAAGTATCGGAAATGTATTTCTTACTACGATATCGGGGTGACTGACAGCTATAAGGGCCTTTGAGATCATCACTTTGCGATATCACTTGAAAAACTGAATTTAGAAAATGCCATTTCCTAGAACATCATTTGTAGTTCTAGGAAATGGCATTTTCTACATATGATGATCTCAAAGTGATGATCTCAAAGGCCCTTATAGCTGTTTAGTCAGTTTCTGCTAACTACACTGGAAAAAATTAATAAGAGCGGTTCGCGGGCTCAAGGCTATGCCAATGGACATCAACAGTCTTAAACGAAAGAAATATTACAGTAAATCAAAACACAAGTGAGATCTCTCATTTTGACGCAAAAGCAATAAAATAATCTCATCAAGATGTTTATCAGTAAATCTAAGGGTTAATTCAAACGCAAAACAACATTCCGAAAACAAGTGTAATTTTAAATAAACGCTAGGAAGCCCCAAACGTCAATAAAATAATTTATTCACAAAACTTATTATGTATGTCAGCAGCGCAGCCTCGCGTGACAAATTGCGGCAGTGATGTCATTTCGAAAGTAAAACAAACAAAAATGCGTATGAAAACAAGTGAAGAAAAACAATATGGACCGTTAAAACAGTACTTTTTTTCTACCTTTTCAAGATGCTGGTACATCACTTGGAAGTTAGAATCTGTACGTACATAACGTGGTTTAGAGAGACAAAGATCAATTCTGCAATTCGGTTCAGCCAACCGTGCATGGTCAGAATATTTTTTCTTTCAAACGTATAAAACTGGACCTTAATGGCAACGAGAGCTTTCTGTCGCTCCAAAAATTGTAACAGTGGTTGATGTTCAGCTTTTTAAAGGACTGATGAGTGATTCACTCGCACTTATAGATAACACGTCGGCAGATTATAGTAGTGGGAGTGAAAATGACGGTTACAGAACACCAGACGAAAACCCCGACGAAAACCCAGCTATGGCAGCTGAAGGTGACGTAAACAGGCCACAAGTTGAAGTTGTAGTAGTTCCTCTGGCTGAAGCGCCTCCTGTTCAAATCGATTTCAATTTGCAATGCCAAGAACTGCAAGTGTTCCGGATAACTCTTCGCATCCTTTCGCTCTGGTGCCCCACGTCAACCTGCTTCCTTGAAAAATACGTTTATCCATTAGTGGTAAACTTTCTTCTAATGCTGATGTTGGCATCAGATGTGAACACGATGGTCGGTGGGGCATGGAACTCAATAGATGCTTATATGTTTTTAGCAATCGATTTATCAATGTACCTGAGTCACGTGTTTGGGTTACTGTATTTTAGATCACGTGACTTAGAAGAGAATATGCTGGACTTCAGTTTGGACGAAGGACTCGCGAGTGAATTCAGAAAAGCGCTGAAACGACTGAAATATGGCATTGTTATATCGTATCCATTTACGGTCGTGCTAGTATTGTTATTTTTTAACACCGAAGTGTGGCTGCACGGTCGTTTTCGATGTAACTCTTCTTTCAAGTTTTTGAAAGGCTTTTTAAACCACTTTGTATGCTTGTTGAACTACCCAACTAACATATACGGCGTTGGCAATTCTCTGACGTTATCATGGATGATGTGCCTTTTTCAGCAAATCTGTTTTGTGCACCTCCGAAGTCTTCACCGTAAGTATCTCAGATGGACGGAAAGCGCTGAAGACGCTATATATGACTACATGACGATTTACTCAAGGAGGGTAAAAAATTCTTGCGTTCGGCTCGAAAATTGGTTTGTTACACACAACATCATCTTGATAGTTGCGATTCCATTTCTTTTTTACGATATTGTTAAAACTTTTGAAGGAATTACGAAGAAGAACGCTGTCCATACTGGCTTATTTCTGGGCTATTTGGTGTACACACTTATCATCTGGGTGGCACCGCTATATTTTGCGGAGCTGTTACAAAATCACGACGAAGAATTCTGTTCCAAAGTGAACGAGTTTTGTCCAAGAATATTTCAAGAGTTTGAACCCGAGTTACAAGCCCAGCTGGCAAATGGCTGTCATCCGTACATTTTTCATTCTAGAACTGAAGTGGGTAAGTTTCTAACCTACTTGAGGACAAGAAAGTCTGGTTTTCTGATCGGTAGTTACAGCTTTCAATTCAAACTTTCGATAGTTTCTATTGTTTTGGCTCTGATGTCATTTGCCACAAAAGTCATTGGATGAACTCATATATGCTTGTATATATTACATTGTGAATAAACGAAAAGGAAAAATATAGTTTCACTACTAGGGCTGGGACGAACCTTGGAACCTTCGTTTCTTTGGTCAGTAGTTTAAATTTATACAAAATAACGGCATATTTCGACAAAAACGCCTTAATTTCTGAGAAACCTGGCAGTTTGAGTTCATTTTCCTTGACTAATGCGAATAAAATTCTTTGAATTTGAAATGTATCTTCTCTGTCTCAGACTGCGCATGCACTGCTTAGTGTAGGGTGAATATGTTGGGTGGTCGTGCAGCGGCATATAGTAATCGTTTTTTCATGTGTTGGAGCCTGAGATCGAGAGTGTTTTATTAAG
>JANRMR010180345.1:0-11755 GCA_025434825.1 Bergia sp. 'catenularis' | reverse complement strand
TTATTTTTTAAATTTTATTTTATTTCCCCCCCCCCCCCCTCCGCCTCCCCCCTACGAGATAAAATGGTCGACCCCTTACGGCACCCGTTGATAGCAAGTGTTTTTATTAGCCGACTGGTATACCTTATTTAAATTAAGGTGCTGACTTATTAATTAGATTACATTCTACTTAGTTTGATCTATAACCGATTGAAAAGACTGTAAGCTAGAGGTTTATTCATCTTTCGGCGTGATACTTGTACGATTTGCGATGTCAAGAGCTGTGAAATCACTGCCCACCCACGAATTTACCATTAATAATACAATCAAGCGATTTGTCGTCGATTTTGTTTTTATAACCGATAATAACATGAACACGTTAGTCATGGTTTGAATAAAGAATACTATCAAATTTAACACTAACAAAAATTGCAGCTTTAGAGAACAATTAATCAAGCTCTTTGTCCCGATAAATGTTTATAAACTTGCATTGTTTGAAAAAGAATATTTTTCAGAGAGACTCTTATTAATTTTACACGTCAACATAAGGTTACAACACGGTTTCCAAGGAAACCTGTGGCTGTAGTAATTGTTTTTTAAAACTGCAAAATAATAGCATGACACCTTGTTCTTTTCATTAAACCAAAAGGCTTCAATATTGTTATTCTCAAACTATTCTGTCTGTATAAACTGTTTAAAGTCATGGCAATTTTTCTCTTATTTCGAACGGAACTTATGTTTCTGCAGGTTACAGCCACAAAAATATAACATTTGGTGAGGTAGATGTTAAAAACAGCAGTGTTAATGTTTAGTTTTCCGCTTTGTCGGCGAAGGAGTATTTACCTAAATTTGTAAAAATCATAATACTCAACACCGATAAATTGATGCTTTATGAAAATTTATAACCTCCCCAAGAAGTACACTTTTGTAATAACTGTCGGGTGTTTTGCTTAAGTCGCTTGTTAATGTATCGCTCTTGGAGCGGATTTACAAGTTTGTAGCCTCGTGATTTGATTTACGTCACTCAAAATTCGCTGGTTGAAAAAGCCCAGTTGAAGACGTTCGCCTTATAGTGTGGCTTGAGAGCAAATAGTCACTTCCTTCGTATGCTTCCAAACGATTATCACAATCACCATCACAATCCTCTTGAGTCTGCGTTGCACTTTTCTCATTACAGCCTTGTTCGTTTTTAGAGTGATCCAGACTTTTCAGAAATGTATTTACTTTTGATGAAACCTGTTCCATTTGCGCCGTTTCGGCTTCATATAAGGCAGCACTTCCCCTTCGCGATAAATTTCTTGGTGTTACTGAACCAGAGCCGAGTCCTTGGGTCGGAGTCTTTACGCCGGATGGAGACCGCGGCCTGCTTGATGGCTCCCTCGAGTCTAAACCCATGAGTCCGCCACCGCTTATTGGAGGCAGAGACTGTCTCCTAGGCTGATTAAATGGCGGTTTGAGATGGGTAGATAACGAATTTCGCGGCGAAAGAGGCACGTCCGAGATCCCACGTTCCTTCGATGATCCGTCGAGCATCATTGCCTCCGACCCACTTAGCCTTCGGTTCGGATTAGGCATTCGCTTGCCCATCTCGGGAAGATTACGGACTGGTAAAGTCGCCAGTAAAGTTGCTGGTGGTGTGCTATAACGCCTCGGAAGTCGAGGACTTAAAAGCCTCTCTTGTCCCGTCGCAATATCATTCACGCTTAACCGTTTTTTCATTTGTTCTTCCGCTTCTGCGAGTTCCTTTTTTATCTTCTTCTTCTCTCGCTCTATTTCCTTTCCAACTGTACCCTTGTGACAGTTTATGCTGTCTAGCTGTATTTTAAGTTTTCTGTCGGCACGTGAATTCATCGACAAAGTTTTATCGGCATACTCTGTGCGTTGATAAGCCATGCTAGTATCCTCAATATGTTATACAATGTGGCAGTGATACAATTTCAGTAATTTTTGTGCTTTAGACTCCATTCGAGGCGAGCTACACCAGAACCGCACGCAGCCAGTTCGTGTTGTTCTGCAAATCCCAATAGGAGACTGTGTTTTGCTTCTATTCGTATGCAAATGAGGATGGCTGCAAGAAAGCAACGGAGAACTCCCGCCACACCTGCTCCTAAATAAACGTAAAACTTTCTGCGTTCGCTTAGAACTTGTTTACAATCGCAACTATGGGAAATCGGCTGATCAAAAAGCAAAGCCTGTTTTGCGAAGTAGGTGAAACGGTAGTATCAAATTTAATCACGAGTCCTTTTTTGAATTTATCTCAATTTAGACTTAATTTCCTCGATATGTTTTGATAAAAAATTAAATATTAATTTGCCTTTCTCGCATGCAGCCAACCTGGACTCCAATAGCCAGAAATGAAATCCAAAACTTTGCAACGGTAAATCGAAAATAGCCGCCAGTCACATTTAGCCGCTGATGTTTTTTTTGGTCGAAATTTTATTTGTATGACAATTAAAAATGAAATATTTTTAAGAGGTTTTCTGTTGGTGTTTTTACCTTTCTTGCGATCGTTTTGTTCAGTGACAATAACAACAAACAGTAGAAAAAGCTTCAATATATTTTATTTTTCTACACAAGCAGTTAATTACAAAACGTTCAGAATTTAGAAAAGAGTTTGAAGATATATTTATGTTGCAGAGAATCTAATTTATACATTTTTCGGATTGAGGCAAATGGAAGTCTCCCTATGTTGCTAAGTAAACGCAATTTAAACATCTCGGATAGAAATAAACGAAAAGGGATCTGTGTCAAATTATATTAAACAATATTGTTTTCTAACGAGAAAAACTCTTCGACAAGTCAAAATACAATTTATTGATTTAAACTGAATACATGTATCCTTGAGAATTGCTCGAGGTTAAATTTTCGATCTAAAATGGGATATATTTTTAACCCACAAAGAGGGGTTTTCGTGTTTTGAAAATGCATGGAATTGTTTACTTTAAACCGATCAGCTGTCTCGCCCAATTGTCTTTTGAGACTTGCCTTTTTAGCAACATTGATGGTTTAGTAACGTAACTCGTAGCTCTTTAGCTGGTTGTTTAAATATTATCAGTCTTTCATTCTTTCAATTAAGGTTCACTTGTGTAGCGATTCCCAAAATTTTCCATTCCTTTTTATAAAAACTTCTAGTCTGAACGTTCTTCATTTTTCCAGTACACCACCTCAAAATTTTCGTTTATAAAAATAGTTCTTATTTTTTTTTCAATTCAGGGTTGTGTAATTAATTATGCGTCTGCCAGTTGGTGCTGTCAATTCTTTATTCTTACATGAATTGCTGTGTAAGACTTGAGCTGTTATAATTAACGGCCCATTAGTATTATTAGGTTCGCCTGCTTACCAAAATTAAATGTGAAATTGTACTGCTCTCTCGTGGTGATTTTCTAGTGGTTCTCAATTCCAACATTTATAAATATAAGCGTTCTTTTCTCTATACTATCAGCCTGAGGTTATGTTTTCAGCATGTTTTTGAGTTTTGGCAATTATTCCGAGTCTGGGAGTTTTCTAACAAATCAAGTCAAAATAACTTTGAAACATTTCATACATTAGGTCGAAGTAAACTATATTTAAATTTTCACAAGCAAACTTGCTTAATGTTATAGGTTAATATAAAAACTTAAATTTGATATTTTTGTTGTCGGTGTTACTGTAGACAACAAAACCCGAATGCTGTTGAGGGATAACTGCACTCAACTGCCCATAGGTTAAACATATTCTGAGCCATTCTGTGTAATATATTCCTCTCCAAATGGTAGTGATGAATATATATTTTTTGTCTTCGAAAATTTATCAGTTGATGAAGGCAATTAAATAATCAGGTCATAGTAATTTCTAAGATGGGTTAATTAAAAACTAGGACACCAAGGAAACAGTGTTCATACCAAGTAACATATGTTGCTACGGCAACAATGTAACAAGTACCAAATTTTAACCATTGATTTCTTGTATACGTACTGAGATAATATACTTCAAAATAACTAAACTAGACCATCCTTCTATACTTTTTTCAAGCTCTTTTTCGCATCGCTATAAACCCTTCCCTTAATGAGCCTTAGTCAACCAAAAGCACAGACGCTATTTTAAAACTAACGTAAATTTAACTTGAGGCATTTTACATAGTTTCAACGATACATGACGGGAAATAAATTTGGTGTTGGAGTTTGAGATAATGATAAACCAACGAAAAGAACGATCATAAACGTTCTTACATTGTTCCTGTGCTTCATGCTGTCAAATTAAGAGAAGTCCGTAAAAAAATATGTTAACAAACGGAAGCGAGAGACCAACTTCAGGTCTTCGGCGAAAACCGATATTGTTTAATACGCAGTAGAGTGACGAAGTTTTTTCCAGGTCTTTCGACAAACACATTTTGGTTGTCGGAGAGCGTTCTTGCCAAAAGTCGAGAAAACTCCGGCTTCTCACAAAAAAGGCTCCTAAACTATCAAGCTCTCACACATGCACAAGCAACACTCAAGTTGAGCTGCCATTTTGGATTCCAACTCCAATGATTCTGATTGGTCAAATCGTGTCTCGAACCCAGCTCTGAGATTGCTTGGATTTGTAGACTCTATTTTCTCGATTTGACTAAACTGCACTGCCATTTCAAATCTTAAATTATTAAAATCCCCAAAGCTTCTTTCCTACACATAGCTCATGGAATCTCATCGTAACTGAATTCAAAGATAAAAATTTCTTTAACTTTCATTACAATAGGCTTGACGTCACGAATCACGTGACAGACTGTGCGTGCGCTGCAGTGACTTGTTCAGAACACCAAATTCGCGCGTGCATTCGCTACGTCATAATTATAATCATAAACATGCTCAGTCACAATTTTGCTGTGTGTCAAATTTACTAAATTATGGATTATTTGGAAGTTCAGCCATTCAATGAGGACCTGAAACAAACAAAGAAAAGTATCGAGAACTTTAAATCTGAACTGGTAAGAAAAACAATGAATCGGTCCGACTTTGACGCACACCTAATAGGTCATCCCAACATTTTTTGTTTACCGAGCGCGTTTATATGTATGTGGAAGTAAAACCTATAATATGTGAGGCCCTGTTAGGGATTTTGGGTACAAGGTATAACTGGCAAAATAATTATAGGTACAAGGTACAGATACTGGCAGAATTTAATGGTATAAGGGAAAACTGATTAGTTTTAGGCACAGCTAAAAACTCCTTTCCCGGGGTCAGGTCTTTTAGGTACAAGGTATAATCGATCTCAAAATTTTGGGTACAAGGAACAATCAAGACCCCCTAACAAGGCCTCGTATGTGCTGGTTTGTGTGTATGTTGATTTTGATTGAAAAAAACATGAATTGGAAATGAGTTTAAAATCTTTTGGCGACAGCTGGTTGTTCGTCAAATTATATATCGTATCTCGAAATAACACTTGACAATATGAATGACTGATGAAAACTCAAATAATAGTTATTTCTACGTTTGGAGACAACTTTAAAATTCTGGATCGATCGTACGACGATAAACAAAAAAAAAGAGCTACTCTTAAGTCCGAAGTGAAGTAACTGCTGCACAAGATGATCGGAAACCCAAGAAAATATTATTCTTAAGGGGAAGAGGGTTGTAAACTAAGGTGGTGTTTAAATGATACTGAATCGAAATTCATTCCACTACGACTTCGTCCAGTATAAATCGCTGCACTTGTTTATACGATACTTCAAAACATTTTCGTTCCGGAATGAGTTCATCCCGTTCTTGTACCGTATCGAAATTTTCGATCCGGAGCGAAATCTTACTGCAACTTTATCCAGTATCACGTAACGGATGGTAGAACCAGGCCTCTGGTAGATTGGAACAGGTAGAGCATGCTTGTTTTTACCCGGGATCGTTACCTGCTGTCCTATTGCGGGCTCATCTTCCGGCTCCATTCCGGTACGAATTTGTTTTTGGAACTTTTTCATTTAAGCATGGTACCGAATTTATTTTCGTTCCCGAATGAGACCTGATCCGGTATCGTGTAAACACCGCCTAAGTTATACGTTAAAGAATTGTGTTAAACACGGGAGCTTTCTCTGATTAATTTTTTTTTCATAAAACGTTTCAATCACTTCAGTGATCTTCTTCAGTTACGTGGGAAAGGGGAGAGTTCAGTTAAATATAATCACGAGAAGCTGCTAAAATAAGTTATACGTGTCCAAACATGGCTTGTTCACTTTAGGGGGACTGGTAGGGGATTCGGAAACATGGCAACCGGGAGTTCTTCCAATCTTGCGTTTTCTGAGATGGGCTGTCAGCCTTTGTAATATACGTTTTAAAAGTAACTGTTTAGGTTAGCTAATGTTTTAAAAAACTTTCCAAATTTGAACGGGAGAGAACGGAAATGAGAAACGAGTTCGCTAAGGCCATATTCCTTTTTAGGGCTTTCGCTCAGAAGGAAGGGATATTTGTACTGGATTTCCACTTAGCATTTTTACCATATTTACCAAAAATCACTTAAAACTATTTAGTCATACTTCACTTAGATCTATTTGCTTTATTTCTTTTTCAGGAAGAAATAAGGGATCTAAATATTAGGACAAGTTACCAGATTGATAACGTGCAGTTGCTAAGCGACACAATGAAGTCTTGGTTAAATCAGATTGCAAGGGAGTACGATACGGCCATTTCCAAGAAACGCAAAGATTAGGCACCGTTAATCAAGAAAAGCGCTGACATTTGCTTAAAGGAATTATTTCACGGATAAATTATTTCATTTTCTCTTTCTCAGAAGTTATACTTTTATGTTATTTTTCCCATGAATTTAAAAGAAAACGCTTAGACACACTAATAAGACAGTAATCAGTTATCTATTGTCAAGGTTTTATGCATTTGAAGTAATTTATTACTGTGTGTTTCGGCCCAGAACATAAAAACTGATGAAAATATTCCAACTTAATCCCCGCCTAAGACAGGCCATCCGTACTATTTGCTTGTCGAAAAAACTTGGTATGGTATCTGAACAGTGTCTAATGATCGATGTTTTAGCTTGAAACAGATTTTTTGTAAATGAACCCGAGCATGCGCATAGCCGTGAAAGAGCCCGTTTTAAACAATATCAATTACAACTTATATTGCCATGTCACTAGATGAAATTCTAACTTTATACGGTTGGTTTGTTGATCAGTGTTACTCCTTTGAGATGTCAACATTTGTTGAAAGAGTTGCAAAACTAGCCTCGTCCCCAGTCATCCTCCTAGTTTCGCTCCCATTGCTTGGCTGCTCACCTTCTCCTTTCAAAATGGCGGACGCCGAAGACAATAGGTAACCGCGCAGTGCCGAAACAGCAACCGCGCGCCGCTATGATCAAGCCAAAAAGCCCAAGAGTTGACTGAGGATGAGGCTTTTACAAAAATTCATTTTATGAGGCAGAACAGGACATACAACAGCGCAGACTGATTTTATTGTGTGACGCAACATATTTACAACAATGAAACAAACTCCTGTACATCATGGGATTCCTGACTACCAAGACTCAACTTCTCTCAGACCAAGACCATGGAATATCTAGAAAGCTACTGTATTTACTAAAGAAAAATTGTCGCCTCTCCCAAACAAAGGCCGCATACAAGAACAAATATGAAAAAAAAAGATCACAAAATTCAAAGCTTGAACGTTGACCGAGAAAGGTCACTTCAGACTTCAAACTTCTTCAGACTTCAAAGTTTAGAATTCAGATTTTAGGACTTTGCCAAGTGCGCCGTTTAAGCAACACGCAGCTGGGCGTCGATCCATCAGCTGTGCTTTGCTCAAAATAGCGCACTTGGCCAAGTCAGAAGTCTGAACTATCGTAGCTTTAGAAGCGTCGCGCTGCCCTTATCTTAATAAATAACTGTTCTTCATTACCCTACCACAAGTAAAAATCATTTTCATTATTCATTTTGTTCAAAGTGCGTAATTCCAGAACTCCAAAGTTTTCCATACATGTAACTCGAGTCTGAATGGGTTTACCAGTTAATCAAAACATACAGCATGGCGATAAAAAGATCTTTTCGATAAAGTTTCACTTGGCAATTTGAAAGCGAGGCTGAGGTTTGATCTTACTCAGGCAACAAGTCGTCACCAAGCTCCTCATCCGCAAACTCGTCATCCTGGGCTTGTCCGCGCCTAGCCGCTGTCTTGGGTCTCGCGGGCGCCTCGCCCAGTGGATCAGAGTATGTTGCATCTAAAATTATACAATTGGAAGCACAAAATTATGACAATGGGAACTATCGAATTAAGCAACAGAGCCGGCGAAAAACGACAAAAGGGTTCAGGGTTCCTCTCCTAGATCGTGGTAAAATTCAAGGACTTTTTCGGTTTTTTCAAGGTCCCTGTACACGGGGGGAAAGTCACCATATATCCCTTTCTCACACATAATTCCTTAAAGTTAATATGAATGCACATAGTTCAGCATTCCATGCCTGTTCAAGATTCCACATGATAGTGCAACGGAGCAGCAAAACTGCTCAAAGGATGATAAAAAACTTACAAGTACAAATATAATATCCTACAAATACAAATAAAATTTATTTGTGACCAACAGAGATCAAGTTAGCCTGCAAAACTAAAAATTCGAGGACTTTTCACGGACCCAAAACGAAAAAAACCCGCTTTTCAAGGAATCCCATGACTTGAGTGGAAATTCTCAAAATTCCAAGAATTCAAGGATTCCCAGGTGGCGTAGGAACCCAGCCTCCTTAATTCAAGACATGATAATAACCCAGAACAAGAATTAATCCAACTACTGACCAACTTCCTTGGAGGAGCCAAAGGAGGAGAAACCATCAACGTTGTCTGTGCTGTCCAACACCGCGGGTCTGTTCCGGGTACCCGCCGAGCCGCGGGGATTACCACTTCCCGCGCGGCTTCCACCGGCACTACTACCGCCGCGACCAGAGTCTGAGATGATAGAGAAAAGTAAATGAAAAAGTGAAGTCACTAACAGATAGAATTAATAATGGTAACTGAACTGAGTGGAGTGAAATTTGGTCTGAAATTATACGCGTGATTTCAAAATCGAACGAGCGAATAGCGCAAATGCAGTTATTAATTATATCCATCTTGAAATCACTGGTGATACCTGCAATCTGATTGATTCCCAGCAGCAGTGAATACAAAATTAATCGTACTGTTTTGAGTCTAATTGCACTGTTTTGAACAACCAATCATGAAGCAGAACAAGTTAAAATAGCCAATCACAACGCAGCAAAAAAGGATGCACAACGTGTTGCATTAAAACATTACGTAATGCCTATCGGTTAAGAGCATTGTAGTACCGTTAATAGTAATATTGGGTCAGTGCCTGGCTGACCCCCCCCCTCCCATCCCCGGCCTGGGGTCACTTCTACCACTACGCTTATGTGCACTACCTACCATTAACAGTACTGTTGGTCCTTCATATACAGCCAGCCACCCATCCCCCACCCCCCTTGGCCTTTGGGTCACTTCTGCTTCTACCCTTTTGTCCGCTACCTGCCATTAACAGTACTTTTGGTACTTCGTATACAGCCCCCTCTCCCCCATGGCCTGGGATCACTTTTTCCCGCTACCAACCATTAATGCCCCCCCCCCTCTCCCCCATGGCCTGGGATCACTTTTGTCCGCTACCTACCACTATCAGTACTGTTGGTACACTCCCCTAGCATGGGGTCACTTGTACCACTACTTTTAAGACCACTACTTATCACTATCAGCACTGTTGGTCCGTGACCCTGCTGACCCCCCTGGCCTGGGACCACTACTTACCACTATCAGCACTGTTGGTCCGTGACCCTGCTGACCCCCCTGGCCTGGGACCACTCCTGCCGCTGCCCTTACGACCACTACTTGCTCGCTGCAATTGGGAGAGCAGATAAATGTGTTCAAAATATTAGTATTCACTGAATGTTTAGAGTAGCCTTACACCAAGTCGCTGACAGCAGTTGCCGTCGGTGGTCAGGTATAGCAACCAAGAGAGTAGCGTAAATCAAACTAAAAAAACGATATGATACAAGCAAAAGAAAAATATGAAGTGATGTAAAATGAACGGGGAGTCAAGTGAAGGACGATAAATTAATTAGGTGGGATGACGTAAGACAAATGAAGTGAGAAACGAGAGAAAGAATGGAAAAGAAAACAAGAAGAAAAAAGAGAAGAGGGAGAAAATTAAAAGGCAAGCAAAGGAAAGGGAAAAGAAAATGAAAAAAGAAGAAAATGATGGAAAGGAAAGGAAAGCAACGAAACGACCAGGAAGAGAAAATGTGGGGAAGGGATGAAAAGAAATAAAAGGAAATGAAATGAAAGGAAGGATAATATTGAAAAAGAACTGGAAACAAAATATAATAAAGAGAAATGAGAAATGGAAAAAAACAAAAAGGGAGAAACCAAGAGGACATACTCGAAAAGAAAAATAATGGGAAAAAAAGGAAGGGAAGAGCGCAGAGGAGAGGAAAAAAGTGAAGCAAGGAAAGCTTGGAAGAATGAATACGGAAAGAAAAGAAAGGAACGTCGGCGCTCTATCAATTCCAACTTTAATTCCAAATCTAACCTTACGGTACAACTTAACTAAAACACAACTTGCTTTTTACCTGCTGTTTGAGTTCTCTCGCCTTCTCCGCCTTTTTTAGCTTAACTGCATAGTCCTGCACCTCCTTCAACCCAAGGTCGGTACAGATTCTTACCAGAAACTTTAGACCTAGAGAAATACGAATATTTTCTATCACTTGTTTGTTCGAAAAGACTCTAGTATTTAGGGTTGTACTTTTGGTTGGTTTCAAACATTTTTTACATTTACGCTCAACAAAATGGGCAAATAATTATGACCTGTGCAACCAAAGAGTAGCCACATATGGCAGTAGTTAACTGATTTATGATCACGCTAAAAATGCTAATGTAATGTACTGTATTGAATTATATTGTATTGTACTGTATTGTATTGTATTGTATTATACTGTACTGTATTGTACTGTAACATATCGTATTATATTATATTATATTATATTGTACTGTACTGTACTGTACTGTACTGTACTGTATTGTATTGTATTGTATTGCATTTTCATTGTCTTGACTTAGGTTCGGTGACCTAAAGGTCATTTGACTAAATTCCATGATTTTTCTGTGACCTAAAGCCATTTGACTAATACCAACAGCATTTAAACGCCTTGTTCAAGTATTTTCAAACTCCTTGAATCTTCTATAAGCGTTTGAAACTTTAATAACTACTATTTATACATTCACAAATAACTTCTACTATACATACATTCAACGTTCTCAGGAAACTTGTGATGAATTCGTTTGTATGTCTCCAAAGCCTGTTGATAATTGCCTGCAACGAATAAAATAACCCCGATTATTTAAACGTAGTTTAGGGACTGACCATTTGATCTCGTGTGGAAGAAGTTGTAAAACAATTTTACGATCGAACGTGGCGAAAAAGAATAATTTGCATGCTGCAAAGGTAAAAAGAGAATGTATGGGAAAACCGAAATAAAAAGTTTGGGTTGGAGGTTGACAGAGAAAAGAAAATTGCACAGAAATTATTCTTCCATCCCTATCCGACGAGATAAAATAGTCCATTCTTTACTTAGAGTGGATAAAGTAAAATTACCTAATGACCCTGGTTTTTTAAAAGTAAGTGAGGGAATAAAAGCCAAGTTTACAATCAAGCTGCTGCCGGAACTCGATTGCTGTTTACTTTCACACACTATTAAATACTATCACGCTAGTTATGTCTTCAAAGTTCTCTAACTTGGCTTGTCCTTCGAACTCACACAATGATGATGCACTTCAAAAACCACTCGTGCAAACTAACT
>JANRMR010180323.1:0-11755 GCA_025434825.1 Bergia sp. 'catenularis' | reverse complement strand
TACACTAGCTAATCAATAACTGTAGTATGCATCCAGCATTATATGTTTTATATGTAAAAAATTTTGCTGTAAAACTGCAGAAGATAATGAATGTTAATAAAGAATTAACAGCAAAAAAAAAAAAAAATATGGGTTAGTCTAGCTTGCAGTGCTAACCACTAACAATACTACAACAGTACAAGATGCTGGACAAGTCATGTCATGACCTAGTCGTGGCCGACCTCTGATCTTTATGACCCACCTCGAACTCCTGTTCAATATCGGCGTCCAAACTGCTTTGTCCTAACTCAAGATCGTTACTACCAGTGTCTGTTTTCCTTTTTTTCCTGTCACAAGGACTACAAAATTGAAAAACTCAATATACTCGCTTGTATTCTCTTTCGGGGATTAGCCGCCATGATAATAGAGACAAGTACCTCGGTGGTTTATTAGTAATCAATTAAAAAGGATACAATTTCATTTGAGGAAACAAAAGCGCACTGATTTTGTTTGGAAAACATTTTGGTACCGGTGTTTTTGTAGGCTAGAGAGCACTATAATCTAACCGTTTATCACAGCTTTAAACAAGATTTTACTATGATGAAGCAACTTGGTATTTTAATGCATTTAAATAAGAAGATAAAACAACAGATATGTGAAAACTAATTATTATTGGATCATCCTTGGGCCCACCCCCTAAATGCGTCCCTGGTCATTCTCCAATTCAGTGACTTCAGTAATGCTTTCCTTCTCGGTGTTTACTTCTGGAAAAAATTTAATTTCAAATTAGGCAAGTCTTCTTCACTGTTACTGTAGTCATCATAATTATGGACTTGAACACTGTGTAGTTGAATAATATTCTTGGTCATTTTGTATGATTTTGCCACAAAGCAAAACAAAACAAACATAGCCTTCTGAGAGGTCCATAACCAGGTCTGTACGTAAGTTATGGACCTCGAATTAGCCAATCACAGCATGCAAAATCAGTCAGCCATATAATAAGATGATTTATTACATCATACTGTAGGTCTGAGTTTTAGGGCCAGTAACCAAATGCTGCTCACTGATTGGCTGAGAATCAGTCTTATAACTTGCTGTACAAGGCCAATTTTTCATGAATGTCGTTGGAAGTGACAAGTCACAACAAATTTAGGGCAAAATTAACCATATAATAAAAATCTTAATAACCTCGTTTGCGGGCGCATCTCAAACTTTTCTTCTTTTTTTCTCTTTCCCCTTGAAACATTCAAATCTTTTTTTTTCTAAAGTTGTTCTCCTTTTTACTTCATTATGGAATAGTATTGATCATATTTTGAAACAATCTCATAAGTAATTACTGGCCATTTTCTTGCACGAGCAATGACATTGCATTTCCGTTCCACATTATGTAAGCTGGTTCATATTTTCTTCCCAAATGCTGACAAATTGCAGTGAACAAGCGAGATCGAAGTATTCTCTACTTCAAGCTATTTCAAAATTAACAAGTATACAGTAAGGCCCGAGGCAGGTTGCGGCATAACCTCTTGTTATAATAGTAACCCAATTTATAGGGTGATTATTCTATATGCTCTTCAGGCCTAGGCGCTTAACATAAACTCAAAAAAAATTAATATAAACTGTACTTTTTACTTGTTTGAAATATGTGATGAGAGAATGATTGAGCTTCAGAGATGTCAAATATTACCAAAAGCAAGCAATATGCTATAATCTTGGTTTGCTGTTTGAGTTTTTAATACTTAACAATATTTTCTATGCATGAAGGTAACATATGTGCATGTATACAGTCAGGTGTTTTAGGATGATCTGTATGTTTTTCTTATGAGCATAAAATTGTGTACTAGATTTATTATCTGAAGGACAAATGAACACTAAGTCCACTAAGTCATCAGATTTAATTTAAGACTATGAAAATGTGTTCCGCTGAGTTTAAATTGTATTCTAGTTCAACATAATTATAACGGTCAATGTACATGAACTAATAAAAACATTTTTGATACTATGTACATGTACAGTATGGTACTTGTTGACTGGGTGGGACAGCCTAATGTTCTAGGATATAAACTGTTTAAACTAAATATTGTGGTAGAGATTGTCAGTGTCTGATGAGAAAATAGTCAGAGCTTTGTATAGCCTGCCATGTAGAAAAATATGTACACCTCTGTCATGTGACATGTTAGAGGTTTCTGTAGGAAACATTTTGAGTGAGAAAAAACATGCTAAGATTCTTTCATATTTGGTGTCAAAATACACTTAATTAGTAGTTAATGATAATGATTGATTATTATCTAATGATCATTAAGTTTTGAATTATTAATTACAAAATGATATTTTGTCCACAGCAAGGAACACTAACTTGAATCAGGCATGTTTGAACCACATTCTCTGGCAATAAAAAGGTAACAGAATTTTTCTCATTTTTAGTATTACTGACATGTAATTAATAGTAGAAAGTCCTGCTTTATTGAGATCAGGTTCATGAGTACATAGGATATAAAATATGATATAATAAATACATCTACTGTATTTGGTGAATAAACCCCCTTTATGCTTTTTGTATTGAGCTATACAGGCCCAAGGCTGAAAAAGTGTCTGAAAAGTGAACATTTGCCCAAGGCAGAGGGCCTGTATAGCTCGATACAAAAATAACACAGAGGGGTTTATTTATTTTATGATTCAACAATAATTTTCTCATTTGGAACAGCAAAGCGCACACAATAAACACAATGAAACACAAAAGCAAAATTTGTTGAGTTCTTTGTGTTTTGTGGTATTGAATTACTAACTAGCTCTGTCTTCTTTTCCCTTGTCGCTGTTCCCAACCTAGAAGCTGATTTTTCGGCCATTATACAGCATAAACAACCAAAAATAAAACAATTTTAATTGCTTGTCAGTGGTTGCAGATATTAAAACCCTGCTGAATCAAAAATATTGGCCCTGCCAGTGTTCGTCACGTGATCAGTGCTGACCAACAGCATCATAAGAATGTGTTTTCACAATGAAAATTATTGTTGAATTATGACTTCTCATATCAAGCTTCAATGTAAGTTAAAGTTGTTCATGGGATTCAGAGCATGTAATAATAATTGTGAAGTAAGCTTAGTATCTGAGAACTCTGTCAATTGAACAGGAGGTTTGGTTCTTTCCATCTTTTTATACACAGTCTGTGGATATGGGTGTTAAGTATTTGGTCCACTTTCTCAACACTCTGTCAAGTTTAAACAAATGGCTCGAAAAATAGGTTTATTTTATCATTATACATTCTTACAATATTTTTTTACCTAGTCACAATAGACATTTTATGTAATTATATAAGATAATAATTTTTAAATGTATGTAAATAGTTACTGATTTCACAGACTATACATGTACATGTAAGTTGACTCGGAGTATAAGTCGACCCCTATTTTAGGCCTTGAAATCTTAGACTTTTTACTGTATCCTGATTATAGGTTGACCCCTCATTTTTAAAGTATTTTATTTACAAATTGAGTTCAAATTCATTAAAAAATGTCTCTTCCGTTCGCTCATGATCGTCCATTTACAATACTGTAAGTTGTGTAACAGTAGTGGTAAAATATACCATCTTTACTCTAATTTAAGTGCCACCCAACCAAATAATTGTGTGTTTTCTCCCATTTGTAGCGCCATGCCAAAAAATTAATGTAAATTTTTTTTTCTGGCACTTAGTCTTTGGAGGGAATTTCTGATCGTTTGTCACTCAAATCGTAATAAACCGTGAATTATTTGTTAAATGCAAGCTCAAAAAGATGTTGCCTGTCGGCTCCTTGTTTTTTAAAATGTAATTTCCCTTCAGTAGTTTAGACTGCTGCCATACTTGAGGTGAATGAAAATTCAGAAATACTAAAGTACTGGTACTTCACAACTAGAAGTTAATATAAAGCATGAAGTTGTGCACATGCATAAAAACAAATATGAAACAGCGAAAACTGAGCAAAATTTCGGATCAAAACAACAATGCCTTATTGACGCGACACTTGTTTCATGCTCTCAGCCACAGCCAATCAAGTGGAATGATCCCACAGAAACCCACTTAAAGTTGTAAGTTTCAGGGCATGTACTTCTTAAAAAAATAATTTAAGTTATCATTTGAACCACATAGGACATACTCTCCCATGTGGCCCTCACCACAACACCGGGATTACCCTGCTCTTTTCAAGAAATGTGTGGGTTCTTTTAAGTCCCCTGAGATAGCATTTTAGGAGACTAGACCAACGGCTTAACATCCCTGTCCGTGGAAGTAAGTTATATTTTTAATTTAAAATAAAAATGATCAATGTTTTTGAAAACATTTCAAAAGAGCACAGACTGAAGCACAAAAGAATAGTTACATTTAAGGTTTGTGAAAATTTTTGAAAAAGCATTTAATTTCCTTAGCATTTCTTTCCAAATTCAGTTTGACTGCAGGCTCAATAAAACTATACAATATTGACAATTCTCATCTCAGCATTTTATTAAATTAAATCCTTTTTTAACTTTTCACAATCTTTATATTTATCTTTTTGTGCTTCTATACTTTTTTGCTGTGTTTTAGAAAATATAATTATTTATCATTTTTACTCAAAAAGTAACCAATATAAGCTAGTCCAACTGCTGTACCTTGAATAATGATTTCTGGCCTTATTTTCAGCCAGGCTGAAGGTTGTTGGAAGCCACTGTCTAATCTCAATTAAACTTTTAAAATATTTTTCTGATAGTAGCCTACTATGTAAGAATAAGTATAAAACTTAAGAAATCATTGATTCTGATATTTCATAACAGGACCTTAAGTAACACTGGCCTGCAGCAAGACAATCAGAGTCAAGATGTGCTTGGTATGTGGTTCCATAGTGACAGTTCTGCTTGGGTGTGGAAAAGTACATGTAATTTGCATTATTTTTCATTGTCATTGTGTTGTCAAAACTAATTTGTGCATAAAAGAATCGATTATGACTTTGTTGAGTCACCAGCATTTGCAAAATAATTAAGCTAGCACTTAAGTCTGGTACATAGCATTATAATAATTATAAAACATATGTGGTCATTTACATTTACAATTTGTCTTCTTAAAGGACCTGTAAACCCATACTAGTACTAAGAAAATTCCTGTTGCTTCACGTATTAAGACACTGAAAAGAATATCCTTGGTGTGTGAAATTTTGTGAAGTAATAGATCATGTCTGTTGGAACACACATCTGCATCACCTATTTTGGTCCATCATGCTGACACCATGCATGGCATCAAAATATGGCACAAACTTTAATAGAAATAAGGCTTTTTCAGAGTGCCAACTCAAAATGAAAATGGTTGCACTTAATTTTGCATGAAATTTGAAATGAAAGTCATGTTAAATTGCACTTTTTGACTTATCTCCCATGACTCTAGATAATGGTCTCAGAATTTAAGGATTCAACTGGCAGTTTCTCATGCTGATAAAAAACTTGACATACTTTATTTTTTGAAAAGTCATTGTTAGTTAAAAAGTTTGCTGTTGATCTGATAAGCCATTCACGAGTTATATAATTATGTGTTTCCTTTTAATGAAGCTGGAATTTAAGCTGCAAAATTTTTCAAAATGAACAATCATGACACATGCTTTCGTGTAATGGAAGAAACTGATGACTGTGGTAACCTTGACTTGCCAGGTCCCTGAATTGAGCCATCTAGTGAGGGCAGAGATTTTTGGTGACTAGTCTAGAAAAGGGTACATGAAAATTTGACCAAATTATGGTCTGGGACAGGGTAAGGGTTTGGTGGAGCCATTGGTAAGTACTGTACATGTACATACCCACCAAATATGAGAGGGAAATATGGAGAGTATTCCCAGGGTGTTCAGTCATGCTGAACTAATTTAAAACTTAGGGCCCTTGTCCCTGGCTGTAATTGTTGCTTTACAGATTATGCTGTTTGATAGGCACTGGTTGCTAAGTGGACACTTATTTTGATTTCTACAGTTAGTGTCAACTTTGTTTTCTGTGCTAATCAGGATTTTAGTGTTGCAGCTCTACAGTTCATACTGTTCCTGGTA
The DNA here is from genome assembly GCA_025434825.1 of Bergia sp. 'catenularis'. Lineage (NCBI taxonomy): Eukaryota > Metazoa > Cnidaria > Anthozoa > Zoantharia > Parazoanthidae > Bergia > Bergia sp. 'catenularis'. Next base: position 5,750 of record JANRMR010180323.1, on the reverse strand, counting down.
GAAATACATGTAAGATGGTGATCTGTTAAAGTTGCATGTTTGAGCAATATGGCTAGCATCATCAAGACTGAGAACACCACAATATTGAAGAGCACAGAAAACAACAGCAGGCCTGTCAATGAGAGGCATGCAAATACATGTGCACACCTCTGTACATGCCTAAAGAGCACCAAGCATGCCATAGATCGCACACCTAAAAATTGAAATAGGTTTTTCCTGTACATTTTCTACCAAATTTTCTGGATGATTATCCATGGGATTTCTGTTCATTTGTACCAAAAAGAGAGTGATTTTCTGAATTCTAAAAGTTGTTGGAAAATTATTTTGCAAGTTTTATCCTTTGTTGCAAAGAGTCATGATTGTGCACCATTTTGAGGACTAGCTACTGCTACTGAAACTGCAGACATAATTCTTGGACAGCTCAACTGGCTTGTTTAGGTTTTATCAAGGTTCTTTTCTGCTATTTTCCTGCTGTTAGAATGGGTATTTTTCATCTTCACACCCAGTGCACTTGGCATTTGCTTCTGGAACAAGTGTTTCTTTCAAGTAGAATGGAACGCTTTTTGCAGCAGAATGATCGTCTTCAATGAAACAACCAATAATTAGTTATTGAATCTATGAAAGAAACCTGCATGTTTGTTAATATCCTTTGCTGCCAGATTATTGCAGATGAATGTATCTTAAGTATCTCATATGATCATGACATTGTTGCAAATTAATTCTACATTGCTTGAAAAAAACAATATGTCACTATGTCCTTTGTAAGCAAACGACTTGTTTCCTTCAAAGATCATTGTATATTTTCAACTGGGTATGATTAAGTTTATTAAAATGAATTGCTTTTCACAAAACTAAGCTTTAAAATAAAACATTCTTGTCTGAAACACATAAAAATATGTTTAACTTTTGTTTTCCCCCTGTTAATCATAAAAAACGCCTTTTTACTGCAACATGTGAAACTATAATTGCTGCACACCTGGGTCAACCGACATGTACATATATAAAACACTGCATGCCTGCAGTTTTTCTCATTGACAGGCTTGCAACAGCTTGTGCTATTGGCAAACATTGTGAGGATTTACAGGAGAGTACAGTGCTATACTCCTTCCTCACATGTACAGTACATGTACAGTATCTAGAGTACAGAGTCCTGTATAAGTATGTCAATCTTGACCAGTTAAATTTATTGTTCAGATTACAGCAAGCTGCCAAGGTCCAGCGGGGATGGCATGGAGTATAACACTGAAGGGGAAGTCCTCCCTCAACAGGCTCCACAGGGTCAAGTAGTCAAGGTCAAAAGTGTTGTTACACCTTTGCAAGGACAAGATCTTACACACTTACAAAATTTATCTGCTCCACGGGAAAACCGCCGCAGTAAACCTCTTTCACATCTTCCCAATGATTTTACAAGTACAAGTATCACAAAAGGATTAAAACCAAGTGGCCAGACAGCAACAGAAAAAGGCCAAAATGTCAGCAAAATTTTTCAGATACCCAGTGTTAATTCTGCAGCTAAAAATAGGTCCTCCATTAAACAGAGTGAACAAATAGTATACAAAAAGAATGACGTTAGGAATTCTGGTGATAATTTAGAAACTGTAACTTCACACAGACCATTGTCTGTGAGTGAGAAATCTGTCAGCAACTCATTATTAATGAGTAGTGAGAATTTAATACCAAAGGTTGGACCTGAAGCAAACTCAACAGTGAATATTACCAGAGACAATTTGTCAAAGGAAAAGACTCTAGAGAGAAGCCCAGAGTGCATTGATAGTCGACTTATTATAACAGAGCTGGAGGAAAGAAATTCTAAACTGGTGGAGGAGAAGGTCAAGTTATCAGTGCAGTTGGGTGTCCAATCAAAGGTAAGTGGTTCAGTGGTTTAAAAATAATCCTTTCAGCCAATCAAAACAGCCAGAATATTCAGTTTTTAGATTCAAACTGCCAATCTGCAAAGAAGTCTGTCAAAATGTTTACCTGCATTGAACAAAAAAAGGTTGGACAATGTATTTTTAGAAAACACTGACAGGTAATGAAAGCAACATTTTCTATAAAACCGAAAACCGGTAAATCCCACCAAAACTTGCTGCATGTTGTTGCAAATTTTCCAACTGGCAGCAATAACACAACATGCGCCACTGCATGCACTGAGAACTGGAGAATCAATGTTTTGTTCGTGTCAATCTACATGTATGTGTGCAGGTGCCTGATGGCAAATACTTTGCTTGAAAAATGAAGATGTTTAGGCAAAGAACTCGATTAACAGCTTTATCCATTTTGTTAGGAGTTAAAACGAAAGCTGGGGCTCTGTTAGTAGTTTGAGAGAGGACAGACATTGTATTTTTCCTGTGGCTGTGCTCAAGAAACTCTTGCTTCAAAAGCACATGTGAAAGGAAAGAGGAACTCGGCAAAATTTCCAACATCAACAGTAATTGACCTGTAAAGCTGTTTGCCACCAATTGATGGCAGGAAAGTTTAAAAACAAATGAGAGTTATCAGCAAAGCAAACTGAGTACACATCGACTCACAATAGATTATTGCAAGCATGTCCATAAGGTCTGTTTTGTTCAAAGTAATTCTGCCGTCCTTGTTAAAAACACCTTATCACATTGATTCTTCATAAGATGAAGGATTAATTCACTTGTGTTTTTAAAGTTTCCAAATTAGCCCCATAGCTTTGTACAGTGGCCCACAAGGGTCAATGCAAAAAAAAATTTTAATACCACTACAAAAATAAATGTGTTACAGTTGCAGTGCCAGGTCCCTCTTGATCTGTAACATTGATTTAACAAGGGTGGAGCCTGGTACTGCAACCATAACACATCACCTTTCAAGATGGCAGTGCTGGGAAATTCAAAAGTGAAAAATGAAAGCATTGTTTTTCTGTTATGCAACAGACCTAAGCAATGTTCAAAGAGCATTTTTGGCGCAAATTATTGAAACAGCCAAGGACCCCTTTAAAATATGATTTGTGTGCCTCTCGTACTGAAGTGCAGAGTGCTTTAAAAGAACTTGACCCTATTGGTACAGAGGCGAGACAATGATAACGCTGAATGCTGTATTAAAGGTGAACAGAGAATCTGCCCTGCTCACCCAACAAGTCTCGCGCAACGTGCATAACTTCATTCTTCTTTGTATTTCTTCTCTGACGGCGTCATCACCTAAGCATTCCTTGAATGCCATCAGGCGTTTCGCCAAATAGTCAAACAAGAATGCAATCTGCTGCAATGTGTTCAACATATTTCTAATGAGGGGCTCCTTGCATGCGTGGCTGGTGGCCAAGTTCAGAGAGTGCACCTTACAGTGAACATACTCTGCTTTTGGTATACATTGCTTGATTATCGCTTGAACTCCTCAATGTACTCCTGACATAAATTATTGGCTGCTCCATCGTAGCCCTGAGCCTGCATATGGTTGACTATGATCCTGTATTCTTCTAGTGTGCTCAGGAACTTATCAGCTAAAGCCTGTCCAGTAGTACTTTCTGCCAGAACAAAACCAAGAAACTCTTCGCTCATTCTGTATCCATGGTGACATGTACTTGGATAGGCCAGGGGCGTTTTTTAAGTGACTTTCAAGAAAAGGTCTGTTTTGGCACGAAATTGCAGTAAGGCCATAAAATGACACTCCCGGCAAACATTTTTGGATTATGAAAACACAAAAATAATTTGACTTTTTTTTTCAATTTGGCCGTTCAAAAAAAAATTCCCCCAAAGTCTTTTAAGCCCGTGCTTAACTGGCTTACAGTCAGTACCCCCTGATCAACATGATAAGAGTGTTACACTCACTTTGTAGTTGATATTCAAGAAGAACAGCTATTTGAAAATGAAATAAATTCAGTACATTAGTGAACAATGGTGTGAGGGTGGTTCTGTAAAATGTTCTGATGAAAATTCACAAAAACTGGCCACTAAAGAACTGTTCCTTCTTGGTGCCATTTCTTTCAAGTGACTCGTTCCCAGTCTTTTCGCAGTTGTTTAATTTTTTGCCATGCAAACTCTTTGATTTTTGCTGACTGTGGATTACATGTACCCTCTATGATGTGGAACCCAGTTCTACAAAGTTAAAAAATAAAAACTGGTTGAAAAAAGGAGTTTTTCTTATTTTTTTAATTAACTTTTTTTCCATGATTACCTGCCAACCCCTGAGGGTCAAAAATCATGAGATTCACCCCAAAAAAATGTGACATTTAGGAGAAAATTGTGAGATTTTGAAAAAAATTTGTTTTGGTAATTGGTGTTGATTAAAGGCCATTAAAAAAGTGAAAAAAGTCCAAATCCTGTTCTTTCTCATCTTAAAGTTCCATTTACTGCTGGTGCTCCTTGTTATAAGAGGATGTTGCCTTTTTTGAAGATTCCAGTAGCTCTTCAGCTGAATGCCATCTGTAGCAAGGTGTAGTTACTTCTAGGTAGGCCAGTTTCACGACTAAGATGCTTAACAGAGTTCCATCCAGATTTAAGCTTGATCGGCTCTCGTTTTTTTTTTTTAATTGAGGACTGGTGCATTTTGTCACAATATATCTTCTGGAGATTTTTTCTAAGAATCATGAGATTTCAGGACCTTGTTGTGAGATCATGAGAAAACATAAAAAATCGTGTGACTCAAAAGCCTGAGAGTTGGTAGGTCTGTTAATGTGGATATGGATCCACCCTCTACTATAAGCTAACTTCAAAATTAGTGTTTTAAAGGGGCTGTTTCATGCTATGATTGTGCAATCTTTCCATTTCCTGCCAAAAGAGACAGAAAGGTTAAAGGATGGTTCTCAGGGCCATTTATAATTATATTAGACAGAAATAACTTATAATAAATAGGGAAGGGTAACTCTCAACAGAGAAAAGCTAAGAATGGAAATAAATATTGTTGCCACTTTGAATAAAATAAAATTCATTATGTTAACATTTTAGAATCTTCTGAACTTCTTAATTCCTATCTATACAAATTACAGTTTGCTAATTTTAAATAGATAGATAGATAGATAGATGTCTTTAATATAATTCCTTTACAACCATTACAATTGAATTACGAAATTATTTACAAATTGATCAAAAAATTTAAGTATTATAAAAGGTTATTAACATGAGAGTGTTGATAAAACATTAAATTGGTATCTAAAATATATTAATCTAAAATATGTACATAATTATTTAAAAAACTTGAGAGAATTATGAATTAAAAAACTGTTTTTAAATCGATTGGTTTTAAAAGCTGGCTCAAACCAACGCTGTTTCCTTAGGTTATAGTGACAGGTGTTTTCTGCTGGTAGTTGGTGGTGCAGTTTGTTCTCCCTGTCTGTTATTACTTTGTTGAAGAGCTTGTCAGTAAGTAGTTGATGGCGATCGGACAGGGGGATTTATACCAGCCTCATCCAAAGCCTCCTTGTATGAAAGGGATGGGAAAGTGATCTTCATCGCCCATCGTTGTACATACACTTTCTATGCCCTTAGACAGATAGGCTGGTAAGCTGTCATAGAATACAGGGCAGGCGTACTCTGTGATTGGACGAATGCAAGTCCTGTAGAACTGGATCAGTTCTGGAGTTCTCAGACCGGACCGTTTTAGCTGGGACAGACAATATAGGCGTTTTCATGATTTCTTCACGATTTCTTCAATATGATAGTTCCATTTGAGGTTGCTTGACAGAATGAGTCCTAAAACTTTGGCTTTGGGGATAATTTCAATGTCTTTGCCGTTGACAACAATAGAGTCGAACGGGGCGGGTTTGGTGCTGAAGCTAATGCGAAGCTCTCTGC